>JBCAUA010251089.1:0-20293 GCA_038406235.1 Peronia verruculata | reverse complement strand
CAACACCTCTACTTCCGTTAGAAAACATGGATTGGAAGTTTGAAAACCTGGGATGGAGAAAAGGTTCGAATCTAATACGCGATGGTCACGAGCCGATCAGTCGGCTCATCGTACGGCAGCGCTAGATTACCGAGCCGATCAGTCGGCTCATCGTAGCTAATGAGTTAAAGACCCAGTGAGCTTATGAATTCATATATTGCGTTGTGTAATTTCATGTGAAGTTAACAACATTGTTGACATATGAAACATGACACGATGAAATCAGGCACTCATTAAACTGAGCGGACCAGAAACATCACGTTTTTCACCAGTGAATGAATTTTTAACGCATTTTTTTTTTCTTCATCAAACTTTTCTATATCAATCTATAAATGCATTTCAGAGTTCAATTTACTGAAGTACATCGTGTAAAAGCCCAAAAATTGTAATTTGGTGGCAAAGCCTAACAAAGATTAATAAGGATTTACAAAAGTGGTCAACCATTTTCTTGGTAACTTCACCTGCAACAGCAGATCACCCCCATCGTCTTTAATTAACGATATCCCAAGTTAATCTCAAGGTAGAGCAATCATTTTTTCACATGTAGAAAGGGAAATGAAAAATCTTTACAGTGATACCAGTAATTCCATATGCTCAAAATTTGAAGAGAGCCTGATTTCATTGTGTCGCATCTCATATATATGTGTAATGTGAGCCTTACCCATTCAGAAATTTAATAATATAAAGTTATGTGTTTTAGTGCATTATGCTGGAAGCCTGACAAAACAGGATCTCTCGGACCAACAGAAAAGTCCTGTTATAACTGACATAATGATTTAGAGAAGAAAAAATTGCTAGCCTATTGACTGCTTCTTGACTGCACAAACTTTTTCATTGATAGTCTCCCTTCATGAATTCCTCAGCTTTTGCATGATTCAGTAAAGATCATAATAATGATGACAACATAATATACATGTATTATATTAGAGGTTTGTCCCAGTGGATGCATATGTATACTATATGTAGTAACAATGAAGGATCATAGTAAGAGCAACTGGCCAGGTGGATATCTAACACGCAACACTTCACTGACCCTATGTCTGATTCTTTTCCATCGCTGTCCCTAACATAGAGCTGAGAGCAACCTAGCCTAAGCACACTGAAAGATGAAGGGTATCATAATATTACCTCATCCTCTTGCTCCTATCTTACCATTATACCAGTCCCTTTATTGTGATCTCTTGCGTACACATGTCGTTGGGCTGAGGTGAAAGGTCATAATCACTGTGATGATGTATGGAATAGCAAAGTTAAAGGGATTGTGATGAACATGCAATGTGAATAAATCTTTTGCTTGATCCACTTCATACAACAGTTGAAACACAATGTGATATCAATAGTGCAAGAATATCTACAAATGCACATGTGCTTATCAATATTTACCAAGTTGATTGGTTAACTGGATCAGGTTGTCAGTGAACAATAAAAGAAACATGTCTATCTCGCCTAACATTTGGAGCTGCACATGTCCATGTGGACCCACTAATTCAGGCTATTTTGTCTGTCATTTTCTGAATAATTAATGAGCCATTCTTTTTCTTCTCATCCCAAGTCTCTTGGCTGATCTCATTGACCCCCCCCCCGTAGTTTTGGAGTACCACTAGGTGTACAGGTGTACTACTATATTGTGAAAACCTAGCAGTATAGGGGTATCCTGTCATAAGTGTTTCTACTGTCAAGGACTACTGTCATACAAGATAATATTGTACTAATGCCAAAGTAGGAATGGACATGGGGATTTGTAGGCAGTTTCCTATTAAGCGGTCCTTGTTATAATTCCCACTGTAGTTATATTGTCCCTGTTTATTGCATTTTTATCACATTCTGTGACAAAAACAGTGGAATAGTGGTTGTTCTAGTTCCTTGTCTAGGATGACCAAGTTGTGTCCAACACGTAATTTTCAAATGTACTCGCTACAGTTTTTTTTTTTTAAATCTCATATGTGAAGAATCAAAATCACTGCTGGGGTTACACAGTGCGATACAAAAAGGCTTTGTATGAACATGCTTTCAAAGAACATCACCATGGGATTTGTTTCCACACAAAGTTGCTTTGATTTATTCACCAGTAATCAACATAAAATTCAGGAAGCTTATTTTTACATGTATCTTATGTTTGCAGTTTGAAACTAGCCCTGAGGCAAGATTGTGGTATGTATACATTAACTTTGTCCAGTGTCTCAGTCAATGTAAATGTTACTTATGTCAATCATTAGACAGTATTCCTGATCTGCAGAAGCAATGGCCATAGACATGAGGTTGACAATCTGATGTTTGAACTGAGGGAAAAGAGGATTGGATTTTTCTTCCTTTTAGTGTCTTGATTACAGAGAGTCTAAAATTATAAATTGTTATGTGTTAGCTATTAGTTAATATCAGGGAAGACAATGAAATTTTGTGTTTGACATTGGATTAGAAAGTCCTGTAATAGCTTGTACGAACACATTTCTGTTAGTCTCATTTTGCTTGATTACTTCATAGGCTTTGAAATGACTTTATAACAAGGTCGTCATGAGTTATGCAAGCAGTTATTTGGTGAAGAAACTTTAAACATGATTAAAATATGATGTCATACTTTTAATTAGATACCTAGTAAGGATCCCAATTTTGCAAGGTCAAGTCATGAGCTTGCTTCTTTTTTTCTTTTTGAAAATGCAGAGTGTATCTAGCAAATCAGAATGAATTTGAAAAAATGGACACTGCCATCAAAGCTTTTAGATAGAGGAGAAATCACAAGTTTATAATGGAGTTTGTTTTTATCTCCTTCACTTTGAGATGCAAATCATCCAGTTATGCAAATCATCCAGTTATGCAAATCTGAAATCGGTTGTCAAATTTCTATTGATATGTTAACCCTTAAACCCTTTGTTCTTTTCTTGATGAAATGGATTTTGCCAGTACCAGTTATTTTATCATTTTTCATTATTTTATGAAGAATTTATATTTAATGAACCGCTATGATATTTCAAGTCAATGACACTGAAAATGTAGTGTCCTTGATTATGATATACTCATCAGTTTTAATTCTCTCTTTTTTGACAGCATTGACAGTGCCCAGCTTGAATTACAGCCACAAGAATGTTCCGATGCAGGCACAGTATGTTTGGCTCTTATTCCTTCATCTAAGTTATTTTGTTTAATAATTGGAAGAATAGATTACCATGTACAGTCATTGAGGGAAGTATAGTGGAAGAAAGGACTTGGGATCAAGCTTGGTCTAAACACCGATGATGTCATTTAGTTCTATAATTCCAGGGAGGATTATTTTTTACCAGCCCTTTTATTTCCCCCTATGAGACACAAGGAATGTTGAGAAGACATGTAAAGAAGAAAACAAAAAAAATCTCTTCCTGTCATACAAAAGACTAATCACTAAAAAAAATCCCCAAAAACTGATAAAATTCTTATTATAGAAAAAACATTATTCCAACACCATGAGTTTTTGGAGTTTTTCATAATGTACATTTCAAGTAAAGAGCACAAGAGTGATTTATTTTTTTTTCTTTTTTCTCTGTGCTTGTTCAATGCCCTTTGTGTCTGGCATAGGCTGATTATAACTAATTCCTATTCGCATCTCATTATTCACATCTAAAAATAAAAAAATTAAAAAAATGCTTTTAAATTGCTAAAACCCATCTTAGTCATTGTCATTTTTTGGATCAACAAAGGAAATAGTAGCAACTTCTGAGGTTTGTGAGAAATTTTAACTGCAACCTGATGCATGCACTGATATAATTTGACATATGCTGTGACTTTTAATTTGCTACATCCTTTTTATATTTCAAAGTTTTCAACCATTTAGTATGAAATCATGAGAATATCTTCCATGTTTAGCGTTTTACCCTTGAAAATTTGGCAAATCGATATCAACATTGATATTGAATTCTTTATATTGTTATTTTTTTTTTTAACTGTTTTTGATGATCAGTTGTCGGTTAGAAAGTCGTCTTATTTTAAGATCTTTTAATAAAATAAGAATATATTCTATGATAATGAAGTGGACTTGTTGTCAATACCAAGCCAGACAAAAAGGCCACTATAAAGATCCTTCACAGAAATGGATGCTGACTTCATCTGCAGATGTCTTGTTAGAAGAAAATTAGTATTGAAACAACCATTTTCAAATAAAGGTTCCAAAAATGTATAATCAAAATAGTTTCATGATCCAACTTTGAGGTTTGCAACCGTGAGAGAAGTCTTAACCCCATGACCCTGAATGTGATCTGTGCGTCATAGCGCCCTACTTGACTATAATATGCCGAATGCACACTCTACATCATTTTACGTGTTGATGTCATAGCATGTAGTGTAGTTCTGTTCTTCATCAATCAATGAGATTAATACTTTGACATCAATTGCTTTAGACGTCATTCTAAAGATGGCAACCCCCATGAATGTATTGTGTTGATTGTTTGATTTAGAAGTTTCATCATGAAACAGAGTGTACTTCAGCCATCAATCCCGTGATTCTGTCAAATGCTAGCATTTACTTTCTGCTAATGAAGTGATCAATCACCAAGATGATTCTGATAATAATGAGACTGATTTCACCATAAATTATCCAGATAGTAACTTAGAATCAGTGAATGATAGTGAAAGTGATACCTCTAGACCTAGATCTAGATGAAGAAAGTGGAGATGTCCAAGATCGTAGATCTAAACTCAGGAGCCCAGGTGCAAGGTTATATAAAGCTCAGGAGGTCAGGGTTCATAGGGTTAAATCATTTTGAATGAGGGATACAGCACCTGGGTAATGTCTACTGAGGTATAATAACATTACAAGGCAAAGAAGGTTACAGTAACTTGAATGTCAAGACTCATCAATTTCAGATACTGACTCACTAAAACCATGTATGAGTTGAATAATATTAATCACTACACTGCTAACAACAGTAGGAAATGTGTTTAAAATGTGGCCTCTTGTATGCTAGAAAACGTCTGTGGTTCCTCCTGGACCCCTACCCCTTGTATCCAATGTACTAATCAGTGAGTGGCATTACACATCTACATGCAGAATCTTTTGAGGAGGACTGACAGATTTACCAGGCAATGAAAGATCAGTATCCCCTGCTTGTTTATGTAGTAATTACCAACATTGAATAACAGTTGGCTCCTCTGATTTTCTGTGGGAAAGTACAGGATGGGAGGGATGCTTATCAGCTTGCTCACAGTGAGCGAGACTGAGTATGGGTGAGAGTAAATAGTGGAAACAGACCGTATTCCCCATGCATAGCCAGGACTGCAAAATTGGTGCAGCAGTGAAGCCGTTAAATAAGAAAAGTTTAAATGGACATCACGTGTAAACATTTTAAGCCAAAAAACTCTGTACAGAATAGAACAATAAGTACGAGATAATCACAGAGAATGCAAGGTTTGGCATCCCACATTTTCGGGGCCATTTTGGGGGGTATTTTTCCGATTAAATTGGTTAAAAATAAAAAAATAAAAAATTGCTTCTCAGTGCCGTTGTTCCTGCTCATTTTGTTTCTTTACTATTTGAAGATACCAAGAGAATATGCTGGCTGAAGTTAATTCCATTTACTGAAATAATTTTGACTCGAAAGAGGAGCACAGGCATTCTCTCCAATGTTGAAAAACCATTCACAAATGAAACAATTCCAGTTGTTTGAAATGGGGAGCAAAACAGTTGCATAGAAAATGCTTTTTTATCAACTCATTAATTACCCTTTTTTCTCCATGAGACAAAATCATAGCATCAATTACCATACAGTAGTTCATTATGTTAAAAGACATAGACTATGCTAGAATGTAACAAAATTGTCAGCAGCATTTTTCATAGGACCAGCAATACCTTGTTGTGTTCTGTGTAAATTACATACATTTACCTCATATATTCATTTTTGTGGCCAAATTTGTCTTAACTTTAATGTATACATGTTTATTCAGGGCCGCTTCTACCGCTGTGTGAAAGCAAATGCTGATGTTGTTTATGTGGAATTTCTCTGTGATAGCCGATGTGAAGAGGCCGATGTTCAGTTCTGGTACAGGCTGGTACTTGGAGATTCACCAGGTGAGAAGATGATTCTATTCCACAGAGATAGCTGAGAATGTAATGTACATTTTATACTCAGGATTCAAGACATAGAGTGAAATAATGAAGTCAAGGATGAGCTTTATTTTAGCCACTGATTAAGTCAACAGTCCATAGATGATCAGAACATTTTCTTTTTTCAGGTTATTTTATATGGAAAAAATTATTCACCATTACCAACCAGAAAGGCAAGTGTGATCAATGGGTGATAATGGAGAAAAATTGAATGATTTAATGAGTCCTTAATGAGGTATTCATGAAGACTGATCCATAATCACAAAATGCTTGGAACTTCATACTCTGATTCATTCCTGATACGGAGCATGCCAGAGTAAATAAATCAAAAACAAATAATCAATTAATTAGTTACATAACTAAGTAATTAAAAAAATAAATAAACAAACAAATAAATAAATAGATAAACTTACAAAGATAGTTTCAGTGACTGAATAAGATTTTCACAAAAAGGACTTGTAGCTTGTATCCCACAAATATGGGGGCAAATGAAATATGATAGATTTGCAAAAATCACATAAATATTCATATGAACAAAAGAAAAGCTTTTTTGACATTTAGTGCACATTTATAATGTCATTATCTACTTCTCTGTGCATCTTGACAAGAGTGATATGTGCATATAGGAAATAAATCATCATCCCCATAATGGAAAAAAAAAAATTGTGTCCTGTGGGATCACATCAGTTTGTCTGAATGAATTCTATTGCAGATGACACCACAGTATATTTTTGGAACTAGGTTGCTCTTACTAAGTATTTGGTTTTCAATTTTTCAGTATTTTTATATTGTTTCTGTTATCAGCTGAGGATCCAGAGGACCATTGGTGTGAAGGCAGAGATTTGAGTGAGTACCCAGAGAGTCTCAAACAACTTCCGGCAGATTACCCAATTCCACAGGTTGAAACAACTACACCAGGCAGTGCACTCAGGAATACTGTATCACACCTGTTGGTTCTTTGCTGTATTTTCATTATAAACTCTGTCATACCATTGTGAAACAGAATAGCTGTTATGTGAATGATATTCACAAACATCTAACTGTTCAACGCTCATTGAATACAGTATTGCACTGAAATTTAAATAGAAGTTTTTATTTTCATTGAATGTTGAACCATTTATACTCTATGCAATTGTTACATGGTCTGTCTTTTACAAAATTATTTTTTGTAAAATGGGTATTCTTGTTTTAAGCTTTTTTCTTTTTGTTCCGTAATCATTTGGCCAGTGGGACATTCATTGTTTTCAAGTTTACTAGCTTTTCCTCTATTTTCCATTTATAAATGTGGGAAAATTAGTTTCCTGAAAATGAATAGTTGACTTATGTTTTAATTGTGTGCCATAAAAAATGTAAGTGGTCCAAAGATGATGGAATTTTACAGTATTTCTCTTAGAATGAAGAAACTTTTTTACTTTCTTGGTTCAAAGAGGGAGCTGAAAATAAGAATGTGTTTTATGAAAAATGAATTATTTAGTTTTTTCTATGACATATACCTGTTGTGCATATTTTTGCTACAATGATTCAGTGCTTACTTTCAAAGATATTTAACATTTTTGTTGTCTACTGTCAGGTTTCTTTGCAAAAAATTGATTCCGTGCAGTGAGTTGCTGCTTCCAGTTGTAGCAAAAAAAAAAAACCAAAACAACAAAAACACAACAGGGCTTTCGTGATGTTAATGAGATATATTTTCTGTCTTTAATGCAATTTTTCATGTCATACTTTAAGTTGTTCATCACATGATGTAATTTCAGACCTGCTTACCCTGCGTTGTGCGGGATCATCCCGCATTTCGCCTCTGTATCCTGCCTTCCTCGCCATGAACATAAATTCCCACATTCAGACAAATTTGGATATTCTATTAGTGTTTTTCTGCATTTCTTGCTTTGGTGTCATTCTGAAGGCTGCTTAAGTATAGTTTTCACTCACAGTCCAGCAAGAAAACTGGGTTCTCCTGTTTGTTGCTATGAACAGTAGTCCTGCCTGTCGGTGTTGCCAAGACCTGTGTCTGTAAACCAACAGTATGATGTGTTATACCCTGCCTGTCCTGCCCTCTTGCTAAGAGGTCATTCACGTGTGCCAGTCATTCATGATCTGATCATCACTTGGCCCGTGATTGCTTGTGTAGCTCTCTTTCGAATCCAAATCTTTGATTAGCCCTGGTGTCCCATCCCACCCCTTATTTGTGTTTTCACTTTCAGTCTTCTTGTTGCTGACCATGATGTAAACGATGTATAGTCATCCTGAGATCTTTCACTCCAAAGTCTGGACGACTTATTAAGCTTACAAATACATGTCTTTATGTGCACGTCATCCGACAGAAGACGACGAGCTACCCATAATGTGCATCATCTTTTAAGCCCATTGGTCTTGTGTGCTTACTTTATGTAAGAGGGATGGAAAAAAAATAAAGATTGAGTCTTGACGATTCAGACATAATTTTGATGTGAAATTTGACCAGCCTGTCTTTCTATTCGAATGTCGTTGCCAGTTGTTTTCTGTCTATGAAATGGCTAATATGCCTACTTATTTTTGTGATACCTATCACTGTCAAAGCCAAAATTTAACTGCTTCACTGTCATGCATCAGTTATAGTCCAGTCAGTTTTCCTCTAGTCCTCCATCCACTGCTATACCCCACTCGTACTCAGTCCTGCCAACTGTGTGAGCCCACTGGCACTGTTCTCTACTTTCCCGTGTGCAATCAGAACTGTCAAGAATCCGTTGTTCAATTTTACTAATTGTTGCATGCAGAAGCAGATAGATCTGATGTGACCTGCTTGTCAGTGGTCGGAGCATTGGATCATTGGGAAAGCTGTGATGGTGGGTAGCGGACTGACCATGAACTTACCACATACTCCCTTTCCCACCCTACAGCGAAAGTGGTGGTGCACCTTCTCCCTCAGAAATGTAAGAGGATGGCACAAAAGAATAGAAATTTGTGCAATGACTTTCCTAAACTTTTGTGAATAATGCAAAATGCACTAGATCTAAACTTGAATTAAAGTAAAACTGTTCACTGTGTTATGAATCTGCAACGGATGTAAGAAATGCAGATCTAATGTAATGTGGAATATTTATATCAATTGAAACCTTAAGTTCACATGCAGATAGTCTATTGGTTTGTTATGTTATACATTGTAATTCTAAGTAGGAACTATGGGTCGGTAAATTTCCCTCCTTTTCCTGATTTTTCCCTCCTTTTTGAGTCAGACATCCCTTGTCCACTGTTGTGAGGGTAGGCAGGTCTGTAATATGATAACAAGAGGTGATGTTTTACAGATTCAAAATCATAACTATTTCTTTCCTAATATGGATGTATGATTGTGTGGCTCTGAATCTTACAGTTGTCAGTTGTTACTCTTTCTTGGTTAATTTTGATGACAGATGAACTGAAGTTACAGTGAAATGAATATTGTTGATTTGCTTTTTTTTTTTTTTTTGAGTCATAAAAACTATTCTTGCCAATATCTCTTCACAAACTTGAATTTATTCTTCTCTTTCCTGGTTTGATAAAATGTGATTCTTTGCTGTTTTCTAGGTTCATATTTTACATTTCAAATGGAAAAATAAATCGTTTGGGAACTTGATTTCCTAATGTCAGACAAAAGAGCTTTTTTTTTTAAATTTTAGTCCTATGAATCAAGCTTTAAATATTATGAAAGACATGTGTCAGTATTTATTTTGAAATCATTTCTAGTTTATTGACACTTTTGTGAGAGTTCTTCCATTTAGTATATTTTAACCTATCTCCTCAAATCATGACAGCTCACATGTATGTATTATAATTAATTGCCTGTTTTGTGATAGTCAAAACTGATTTTAATAGGTATTCCTTTTTTTTCCCTCTTTTTTTTTTAACATGCCCATGTCTGAATAATTTGCTGTTGATACTTATTTTTATAACCTCTTCAATAAGATGCATTCTTAGTTTTTATTAGTCATATTTCTAGTTTTTATCACTATTATGTTCATATACTTTTTATTGGTATATGTTTTTTCGTTTCTTTATTTATGTTTATGAGGTGTGACAAAAATTTACCTAAGTTTTTAGGGTTTTCATAATCAAGAATCTCCTTTCACAAACACATTGCCCAAAATAGCCTGCTGAACTGTTGTAAAAAAAGAAGTTTAGATTAGATATGACTGGAAAAATTTCTTGAAAATAAGTAATGTTTTCTTGATGAATGCTGGACATTCACAGTTCATGGTGTCCCCAAGAAATGTACCATTTTATTGTCTTTTAAAAGAAAAAAGTCACGGGTACTCTCTCACATTTTAAGAATCAGCTTTATAGAATGTTCTAAATTTGACATGATATATAATGTACATTTTTTCTATGTTTAATCTGCCCAATATTCAACTTCAAAAATCACACAGTGAACCCATTTTCACTATATATATCACTTTTTTTTTTTTTTTTAAATCATTAATGCAAGTGTGAGATTTATTTAAATGTTAGACATTTCTTTTGTGGTAATAGATGAATAATGAATATAGGATCAGTAAGATTTTATTTTTCAGATATGAATCACTGGAATGTAAGTGCTCATAGACAGAATTGTAAATTATAATATAAAAAAAAAAAAAATTAAAACTTGTATTTTTTTTAAAACTATATAAACTATTTCTATATTTGTTATAGCAAGTAACAGGGTGTTAAAATACAATTTTTAAAAAAATTAAGTATCGTGATTTTGATGAGTTGTACTTAATTGCGAAACACATACAAGAGGGGTAGAGATTGAAAGAAATGGCCCTGTATATAGGAGTGTGTACATGACAGGCAATCACAAATGATAAAGTCAAGGGTATCACCTCCTTCATTTGTATATCCTCATGTGGGATCTCAAGCCAAAATCTAATGCACATATGTGGCCTCATATTGGACATATAGTGAAATGCTGTGCAGAATTGGTTCAAGCTTTCCTGTTGCCCCTATTGGTCAGTGTACCCTTGGTCTTTCATGTATATATGGCATGAAATGATTACTATTGACTGACCCTCTGAATTGCTGTTCAAGTCACTTCTCTTGTTTCTATTTTCTTGAGAGAGAGGGAGTTGTAAACATTAATATTTGCTTATGCTAGTTCATTACCTTTTTCTCCACTTCTGAATTTGCTCAGGATTTTTGTTGATATTGTTTTCTTGATATTTCTTGAGATATAACCAGTGTTGCTTAATATGTAAACATAATGAAAATTGAAATACATTTTGAAATATATTTTCTTTTATAATAGACCTTAATATACAGGCTTGCATTGATGTCAGTTTGTTTAAAATGATTAATATCCCTTGGCAAATTCATGTACAAGAATGATACTGACAGGAAAACTGTCTTGATGGTAGTATCTTTTTTTATCATGATTATTAATGTCTCATTTGTAAGAATTGTTGGTTTCTAAAATATTTCACTTGAATTACAGCCGGGTTTTTTAGTTCTTGGAATTTCTGCATGTTATATAATTTTATAGTCCCATCCCAGGATCTTATGAAAAGTTTCAAGCTTTTCTCAAAACAATGAAAGCTAGCATGAAAACTCAAGGTTATAGGAAATTTTTCTACTTTTTTGTGAAATCAGTTTGACATCCCTGATATATAGGAATATGACCTTTGTATTAGTCATGAAATCATAATATGACCATGGTTATGTCAAACACAATCTTATCTAAACGGCCCTCCATTGTGAGCATCTTAAATATTAGTAAGGAGTGCCAGTCCATATGTACTCGATCATTTCAATCAGATGTATGGTTAGAACAATGTTTCTGCCTGTTATCAAAACGGTAGCATTGTTGGTCTCATTGTTTCATCACTGATTGTAACCAGATTGCATTGACAATGGTGAACTCTTTTATCACTGCATTGTTTTTGTCACAGATAGTGTGATGCTGATATCTCTTGTTTATACTTGACACATTAAGATCCAAATCTCTTTTTTTTTTTCTCTCTCTCATTTCAACTTCTCAATTGAAAATAAGCTTAGTTGCTGCTCACAAAGTGGCTAAGTCTTGTTGGAAATTCATGTTTTGATCGTTTTTTTTTTTTTGTTTTTGTTTTTGTTTTTTATTGGTCACATTACACATATGTCTTGCAGCCAGTCAAAATGAGACGTATGTCGATTTTTCACCGTATGAAGTTTTTTGGTATCTTGTGAATGCTTATTTCATACCCTTTCAGATGGTGGAAAAAGTTTGAGCTAGCTTTATTCTAGCCAAAGATACTGCAGTTTAAAGAGACAAATGGAGATCCCTCAGTGTTGACCAAAATTCCGAGAAAATCGAGTTTAAATGAGCAGTCGAACGCATAAATCTACATGCTTACCTCACAAAAAACTGATTTTAATGAAGGAATAATTTTAAATTGAGGGTAAGACCGATACTGCCTTGTTAAGAAATGATTGCACTTTCAATTTCTTCAATAAAAAAAATTTGATGTCTGACCCCTCTCATCACATTCAAAGCCTGTTTTCTCGGTTTCGGCCCATCTGCTTACGTCTCATTTTGACTGGCCACGAGACATATTTATTCATGCTTGTTTTCTTTCAGAAAGGGTCAGATTTTCTATTTCAGAAGTATATTTTCATTTTCTTTTTAGAAAAAAAAAATGTTTAAGTACTTCTGTTTGTAAATACTTTAATATTATATGCACAGTACATATCAGTAGTGTCATTTCCAACAGTTTTTTTTTTTTTAATTTGGTCAAAGAAGTCTCAAAGCCTGATATGAGATTGTTTTATTTTAGTGAAAGAAAGTATATCTCAGAAATACCCACTGATAGTCCTGAAACTGTACATGTGCCAAACATGTATTTCACCCTTTTCTTCTGCACTCTCACTTTTGTTTGCTTTCATTATGGGGGGCATCACAAGATGAAGTCATGATCAGATATACAATATATTTTAAAACCAATATTCATCAATAATTATATCTTTTACACAAGCACCAGATTCACCACTGCTCCTGTATTTCTTTTCGTACCAGTATATCTGTTGTCAATGTTGTTGTTTATGTTTCAGTATCATATGCATCCCATTTCTGAACAGGGACAGGCTATCATAGCTATGGCATTTGAGTACAAATAACAAGCGAGACAGACATTTCAGTTTTTAGAATAGATGGGATGATAAAATACAGCCTGATGTGCAAGGTATAGACTTTAGCAATAGCAGCAAGCAGAAAAGTTCTTTATTAAGCTGAAAACGTTTGGAACAGTCAGTACATAACACTTTCACTAATCAAGGCTTCTTAGTTTTAGCCATGGTTCAATGACAAAGGATCAGACATCAATTCCTGTCAGTCCTTCACGAGCATCCAATCAAAATATATGTAAACTTCAACGTTATTGACTGAAATAAGGTAAGATGTAACTATAGCCAATCAGTGGTTGAAAAGGAGTTAAGATAATCAGTTCATAATAGATCCAATCTAGTTCTTGTACGACAAGAAATCAGCTCCAGCAAGTTTACTGAATTGAGATGAAAACATTTTAGGTTCGGGCCATTGATCAATACAACAAAAAAAGTTCAAAATGCATAAAGATTACTTTCATTATCTAAACTCGAGGACAGTATGATGAAAATCTGGTGAACTGCAACAACTAAATGACTCAGGCCTGATATACCTTTTTTTTTCTTTTTTTCTCTTAAACGTTATGACGAAAATCATCAAAACTGTTCATTACTGAGATTAAAAGATGGTGTACTGTAAGGAAAAAAAAAAAAAGGGAGCTTTAAATTTCAGGATATTATGCATATTATATCACAAATGCTCATAAATATTTATATTATATACATTTAGGGCTACAAATGCTTTGCTTGTGTAAATGCACATTCAAACACTCGCAAGGGCTTTAGAAACTTGACAAGACACAGAGGATATCTGTGACAGAGCACACAGAACTGATGCTTTGGTATCACCGATGTTTGCTGTGGTTATTGTTTTGTGTTGCTGAAATAGGGATACCACAAGACTGTCGATTAGTTGTTTTCCATGTGTCAGAACTACAATGAAAATTTTAACTTTGAAATTCTTTCCAAACAACGTTAGGCGTACCATACATTTGCACAAATGCTATGACCTCATAGGACATTAATAGTTTTAAGATCTATGCAGTGTCAGTCATCCGAGGCAAGACCAGGCCATCAGTCCTTCGCAGGCCTACAGTGGAAGTCTGAAAACTATGGAACACACCCTCTATCACCATTCTGTTCCAAGATAACCATGCCCTTGAATGCTGAAAGGCATTCAAACACCGTAAGTGTAATCACCATTCAATGTGATCATACAATGGCGAACAAGTACAAATAAAATATTATTAAAAAGAAAGAGGTGAGTGAAAACGTTAAGTATAAAATTATTTAAAAATAGTACTTAATTATAATTGCTGTTGTTGTTTGTTTGCCTGTTTGTATTTTCTCAAGCCTTGCAATCCTTATAAAGTAAGATTATATTGGCTTTCAGAGGCTGCCTTTTTTTTTTTTTTTGTGAGACTTCTTATGGACAGGAATTTGGAAATTTTGCCCGGACAGCAGCACTCCGCCTACTTTTCATCGATTTTGTTTTTGCTATTTTAATCTTCATTTGGCCATGAGTTCATCGGCAGTGAAATAAGCTATGGATTTCATTCTTTAAAAATTTCATTTTGACATCAAGGATTTGTCGAGAACATGTGATGATGAATTCAGAATCTCAAATAGGATGACTGCAAAGTGGTTAGATGTGTGCTTCTCAACAGTTGATGATGTCCATTATTTTCACGGGGAAAACTGAACAACACCACAGTCTTGGCAGTGAGAATTAACTGGCTTATCCATTCAGTTCTACATAGAGAAGTCCACCAAGTTGTAAGAGCGCAGGTTTTGGGGTAAGGCTGCTGCTGGAGAGAAGGGACCTAGTATATTGAAGAGGGAAATGTCTCCCACACTAATTTTTTTTTTTTTTAAGATAAAAAGAAGCTGAAGACAAGAAAAAACAAACAAACAAACAAAAAACGCCTTTGTTAAGTAATGTCCATCAACGTCCTCATCGTAAATGTTATTGCACTTGCTACCTCCTACTATAAGAATGATGGTAATAATGGTAAGCCACATAGTGGTTAAATATTAACATCTTATTACTATTAGTATTAGTCAGGACATAAAATATCAACCAAGCTTCATTTTTGGGAGACCGTAATACAATCAAATTTAAAATCAACCACCGGTTATGTATTGATGGTAAAATTATCGACTCTTGATCATATTGAAGTGGAGGTCACTGTTCGTATGACTGGGAGTCACTCAGGGTCAATGATCAAAGGGTGCACAAGGGGGTCAAAAAATGTCTTTAAAAAAATGCCGAAAAAAGTTATGATTCTAAGTGCATTGTCACACAGCAAGCATAAACGTATGGACTATATGAAAATTTTGTAATTAATATCATTTGATATATATGGCCCAAATCAAACATTAATCACCAAAATGCAGAAATGCCATTACTATAAAAAGTCAGTCTATACTGTCTTGTTTCGTTTGTTATTTCTTATCCTTTTATTATTATTGTTATCATTTTAGCTGTGATACACATGGACATTAACGGTATCAATGGGTATTAACCCATAAGAACAAGAAACTACACGTATAGATATATCTTCATAGGGACACAAAAATGGCAAGCTTCCTATGATAGATCAAGCTTTTATCACTATTTTTTTCACACACCTACACACCTACATTAGGAACTTTTTAGTTTTAAAATCCGCTGCCGCTACCAGCCAATACCTACCATCCACACCTACATTTCCAACACTGAGTTCAGGGTAATAAAATACCCGGAGCTCAAGATGAGATGTACAGTGCGACAAAAGATAAGTCAATTAAGACAAGGGAGTGGCGCAAGGCTTCCCGAGTGGAGACAAAGTAGTGCACTATGGATCTGATTTGCAAGTTGATTTTGAAAGAGTTATTCAACATTAATTGCTAACAGGCCGTGTACGAGAAGACTTTACCAATTTTGATACGCTAATTTCAAAAATGCAAATATTTTTTTTTTCTCGATTTGATCAAACTTTAAGCTTTTTATTAACCGTCTGACACCCCTCCTGCCGTAGCTTACGTCACTGGCGCGGCGCTGTCTGGGAAGGCGGTGGAACACTCCCACCAAAAAAAAAAAAATCAAGCTGGCTGAATATTTTGGCGAGACGATAGGTTCGAATTAATTCCCTCGTTTTTTTTGGCATCCAAACTGGCGTTTTGCTTTACCGATTACCTTTTCGAGTAACACCATCGAGTAAAAAGGCCTATACACCTACATTCGGAACTTTTTAGTTATAAATTAACTTGGGAAACCGCTGCCAATACTAGTCAATGTCTGTCATCCACACCTATATTTCCAATGCTGAGTTCAGGGTAATAGGATACCGGGTCCAACATGAGATGTGTAGTGCGACATAAGACAAGACAAGGGGGTGAAGACAAAGTAGGGCATAGTGGCTCTGATTACAAGTCAATTTTGAAAGTCGTATTCATTCCTTCGGTTTTTGGCATCCACTCTGGGGTTCTGCTCTACCGATTACCTTTTCGAGTGCTTCCATACTTTTGGATAGTTCGGGTCTTGTGGACAGTCCTCGAAGAGATGAATGCGAGGCGTTGTCTGTTTTTAAATTATTACAAATGTACTAAATAGTGAACTATGCATATTGTGTTATTGGTGATCCATTGTACTAATTGAATGATTTACCGCACAACTTCGAAACCTCATACGTAATGTATAAGGTTTTTAATTAAAAATTGTCTTAATAGTGTAAGCATACTGAGTTACCCATTTGACAGGCCATGACCTTCACGTGATCCTCGTCGGGCGGTTGACTCCCTGTGTCTTTTAGCGCCGGAATTCAGTGTATGCACCTCCGGCAGGGTCATATGAGAAAAATATTTTAATTGGGCCCAAGTGACCTCCAAATCATGGATGATGTTGAACTAACAAAGAACACATTTCAATGGGTGGTTGCTTTTAGATTTGGCATGACCACCAGCATACATCATCTAGACTATAATATGTAGCAATTCAAATACATGTAGGCCTACTTTTTTTGTTTTTTGTTTTGTTTAACTCAAAGACAGGGTACCAAGCTTTACATTTTTTTTTTAAACTTAAGTATGTAACCAACGTCTGGGATATAAATAACCTTGCACTGTGTCAAGTCATTTTGAAGGGGCATTCACATAATGATCATAGTGGAGCATCGTACAGTAAATGGTTTGAGTTATGCTATTGGATCCTCAATCTTGACCTCTTAAACCCATTACACGCGGGGGGATTAAGGGAGGGTGGAGAGAGAAGGAGGAGAGAGAATTATTATTTATAGGCCGATTTTGCCGTGTATGTGTGTGTGTGTGCGTGCGTGCGCGTGTGTGTGTGTTAACTCATGCGAGTTAAGTAAGTTTACGTAGACGTTTCTATTTTGATTAAATGCCATGATGTCAAATCACACGTTGAATACCCGGTTTTGCAACGATCACTCATAGCTAGACAGGCACCATACTTAACCATTAATTCTATCCCTCATTCCCAATCCCTCAGCTATGCACCTATTTATTCCTAATCCTAATCCCAACTTTAATCCTAACTTACTTAAAGGGATATTTAGAAGAAGAATAAAAATATGCCGGTATCAATGGTGAATATGCAGGCAATTCCCTCTGTCTCCCCTATTATAGATCCACCAGGAAAAAGTGTGCACCGTGATGTCTATGAATCCATTTTCATATTGTGTTGTACCTGAAGTTAAGCTCATATACATGCACTTAATAGGCAAACAAAGCCCGTTCTGGGATTACTGTTTTTATAAAACCCACAGATGAAACACAGGAACAAAATGCATGAGATTTCTTTTAAATGAAAAAGAAAAACAAACAAACAAATATTCATCAGTCGTAATTCTTGAGGGGAATAGAAGCTGGTAGATAAACTGCAGCCAGTAGTTATAGCTGTGAAAAAATTGTTTAGCATGTAGAAAATTTAGTTCATTCAAATCCAAGTGAGACTGTGACAGTTACCTTTACCGTATTTGAAGTAATCCTCTGCCTGCATTCTCATTAAAAACTTTCATTGTAATTTTTCACTTACATGGTTATTCCAAAGATATGGAGCAAAAAACTGTTAGTGTAATTTAAACAATGTCTTATGCCTTTCTTTCGTTGGACATCTTCTGTTGAGAAGAAGAATGTTTTCACGTTTTAGGGCTGTTTGTCCGAATGAAGAGATTCCCAAGGAAGAGAACCACCGTGAAGTTTCGTTTATGCGGCAGAATAAATTAAGTAGGAAGGACATAAATATTCTGCCTTTTTTCATATTACAGCTACACAGCGGGCCGAGCAAATTAAGTAAATTTGGAACATTGAGATTCTGGAACAGAGATGTTTGCTAAGTTATCCATATATGAGGATCACGCGTGAAATATTCTGGGACAATTGGCACACATCTTGCGCACTGTTATGCAATTTGAACTGTAACAACTCTTATTATAGTAAAAAATCTTGCAATCTAATCGCAGAATACGATATGGCCATGCCACGTCTAAATGACAGAAGATGGTTCTAGTCTAATTATATAACATCTAGTAAACGTAATGATAAACAAAAACAACAGCGCGTATCTGCCCTGAATTTGACACTCTTGAAAGTTTTTTTTTTTTTTTTATAAATGAATTCGACTGACCAAAACTTCAGATTTCTGAATGGTACAAAAGTTATTCTCATAGCCTTGCCGTAATTTGTAGAGATTGAGACAGATCGTTAGGTCTTTGTTCTCAGTATTCATCAGAGTATCGATTATCAAGAAGTTTAAGATGAACATAACATGCTGTGTTTATGCAGTTCACTTGTTTGACCAGCCGTTCACAGTCCTAGAAAGAACTAAGTGGTCAATGTACTGAACAGTGGAAAAAATACAAACAGCAAAAACGAACAAACAAGTAATTAAATAAAACGAATATAAGCTTATGTGCATCATAACTCTATTCTTTGACTAATCTCATGATAATAGTCGTACTCCCTGGAATTTATTTATGTTTCTAGTAACGTGGTGTTTACTGTTCACACTGCAACGGGCTGTGCTTTCCTAGATCCTCTATTCCTTATTTCAATGAAACCGTGCTATTATATCACATTCGCTATATATAGGGAATTTCCTTTCTCTCTCCATTCCCGCCATCTCCCTCCTCAATATTAATTTTTGTTAGCTACCTTTTTGTTTACCTCAACAGCAGAACGGTATTGTGACATTGATGGTGATGAGATCAGACAGATCAGGCAATTGAAGTAAGTAATAAAGAAGCCTAAACTATTTATTTGACATCTCAATGGTATGTTGGGCTTCAGATAATGCACAGACCATCATCGAAGACCATCGACATGTAGCGAGAATAATTTGAGCTCTGCTATAATGGCATGTGTCCCACACCCAACTATGATTAGACAAGTTTGAAATGAAGTTGACCACTGTAATTAAAGCTAGCCAGGTTCTTTATAACAGAACGCACACAATAATTAGGATAAAAAATATGAACAAATGTGGCTTTAGAATTTAGAAAAAAAAAAAAAAAATGAGAAGAGATCGAAACATAGAAGATCCGTGCCTACTCAGCTTTATTCAGACAGCATGTCTGTGGGACATGACCTTTAGCTGAGTGAGGTAAAACAACACAACACGTGTTGTGTGCATTAAAATTTAGAGGTAGACGTTCATTAAAAGGTTTCCTATGCCGTCCTCGTAAAACATTTCCTATATTTTCACATCTGTCTTTTTTCTCTTTGCAAACTGTTCAGAAGCTGGTTAACAGTTTATTTAATACAGTACTATTCACTACTGAGGTCGATAGGGGGCCAAGATCTGACGAGCCATTTGAGAGGTTGCATTCATTACAACTACTCTTATCTAAGCTGAAGCCCGAAGAGGTCAGGTTCTTGCTTGGATGATTACATTCTGACGTAGTTTTCAGGTCAAAGGTTACAGTCATCGTCATAGTTTATCATTGTACTGTTTGATGTTGCACCTAAACTTATCTGAGGAAAAAAAAAAAAAAAAGTTAAATCTCTCTCTCTCTTTCTCCCTTTCTCTCGCCCTCTCTGCTTCTCTGCCTATCTATCTATCTATCTATCTATCTATCTATCTATCTATCTATCTATCTATCTATCTATCTATCTATCTAT
>JBCAUA010250980.1:0-20293 GCA_038406235.1 Peronia verruculata | reverse complement strand
AAACCTCAGATAGAATAGGAAAACATTTTTTACACTATGACAATCTATGTATTTTTTAACAATTTTTAGTGAAAACCACGTGTCGCTGCGTTTCTGGGTTCTCTTGTAATCATCATTTATGAAATTAAATTCAACACTAAACCAATAGTTTCAGCCCACCAGCCTTACTGCGTAACGACCTTGACCAGTGGTGTGGCGTCTGCTCATGGAGAAAACAGGCCGGGATCGACTCATGGGTCCTGCATCGGGGGATGGAAGGACATGATTATCGAAAACCCACGCAACGTTAAAGAACCCTTGGCACTTCCAAGGGCAAAATTTCCAAATTCCAAATTTCTACCCACTAATTTTCTCAAAAGAAATTGGCAACTTCTAAAAAGCCGAGATAATCCTACTTCCTAAAGATTGAAAGGCTTAAGAAAAAAAAAAACCAAACAAACAGGCAGCACCTTTCTGTTTCGCGTTCAAAAGTCTACCACGCCGGCTTATCTAGCAGATCTACTATGCCCTTATGTACAGTCCAGAAACTTTAGATCTAAGAGTCTTAATCACATCTCTATTCCTCGTTCCCATTTGAAATAATATGAGGGTATGGTATTTTAATATATCTGGAATGCATTGCCTGCGTGCATTCGTAACTGTTCAAGCCTAGAGTCTTTTAATTTATCTTTGTAATCGTCAAATTATAATGGCCAATTGTCGATCAAAATTGATAAATAGCCAGCTTTTCCTATTAGAATGCTTATTAAAAATCTGTGTTCATAGTACCATTATGCTGCTACTGAGAGAAGGATTGCGCGAGTGTCTGTCGGCAGTTTCAAGCGCTATAGGATTTAGTGCATGCTAGACCTCTTCAAAGTCTTCTAATGGCTCAACATGCTGTTGCACGTCGGGTTCTAGATCTGTGTTTGACTGTGCTGGTCTCCTGTTCTCGAAGGAATTCCAACGCATTGAAGTACCACTGCGTTGGCTCACGCTCATGGACAGCTTCAATGAATCCTTTTTTTTTTTTTTTTAAGCTGTTTTCTGTAAGCATTTCTCGGGTTGCTGAATTTTTATTTTTTTTTATTAACCACAGGGTATCCGCCTCGGGCTCAAATGTTTTGACATAATTGACAAGCTCCCGGTACCTTTTTTCTCTTGATACCCGGTTGCTGTATTTTTTCGACTTTATTCTCCACAGGCATTCATGTGAACGGTAGCTTAGGCATCATTAAATTTCAGGACTGATTCTTTCGACCACGTTGTCATGATAGCACAGAACAAGATACAGAACATCACAAGACTGTACAACACACTCAACACAAATTCATGCTCAAACATCTCGTGCGACAGGGGCCTCATAGCCTTCCCTATTGTGCTTTGGGAAAATCAAACAAAACACCAAAAGAATTAATTTCAAAACCAAGCAGCAAAAAGCGATCTATAAGGGTGGGTTTTACTAATTTCCATATGCTGGTTACGGAGTTGCACTTAGTTTTTTTTTGTTTTTTTTTTTTAAATTTGATAAAAAAATTCCTTTTTTTTTTAATTCTCAAAAATGTATCCTCACCTGGCGGCAACTTCAATGGAAATGTTACACTCCAGAGTCGGTGGCCAAAATTTCAAACAGCGCTTGATTTTCTAGATCGGTCGCGGGGAACGTGCATTTGGCACCAACGGACATGGGGACAGTTCCCAACATCCTCAGTTGGACCTCAATTACTGGAGATTGACCCCAAGGGACTTTTCCTCCAGACTGTTCGCAACTTGTATCGGGCATGACCAGTAGTGTTGATAAGCGGTTACATAGCCGACCAACACGGCTTGCCTAGATGAACGGCAGATGATGGATGGTGGATTTCATGATTTCATCCTACTCCTAGGCGTACCATATGCGCCCAGAGTCCATCATATCCATAATCTTGTCTCACGCTGTTACTGTTTATTGAAACTATTCGCATGTTTGTTAAAACCTGTCCTAAAAATCTATAAATCGGTTTAAACCCAGTAGTGTCTCGAGATCATACAAACCCTAAGAATAAGATCAAATTCAACCAAAGAATGGATTTAAACCTACTAGCTTTACCTGCTAGCGTCTTTGGCCTTTTCCTGCCTTTATATCGGGAACTAATTTACATGTGTATGAGCCTATTTTAGCTAACGTCGTTGTTTGCTCTTATGAGTCTTAATTTCGTGGCTTGTTTTGGCCAGTTTATACCCCTCCCCAAACAACAACAACTACAGCAACAACCACCACCACCACCACCACCACCACAACAACAACAACAACAAAAACAACAACAGCAACAACAACAACAACAACACAACAAACACATCAAACAGTACACACAAAAAATAGAAGAAAAAAAAAAAACAAAGAAAGAAACAATTCAGATTATTTATGAAATACCGGTAAGTGTAATGAATGCCTCTGGTTTACTATAACTGCCTTAGTTCTTAGATGCACAGAGTCATTACCGCTATTGCCATTTTTCTGCTTGCTTGTATAAGTAACTTAGTCAAAGGCACGTCAGACGATAGTGATGTGTCGTATACATATTTTATTTTAGATCTAGTAATAAACTAAGAAAATGTCTCACTGTCTATGGTTTACCACTTTTTGGAATAGATTTCAACATCAAAGAAGATTTTTTAAAAAAAATTATTATTTAAAAAAGGATTAAACGTCTCTTAAATCACTTGCTCTCCCATACTGCTTATATACTTTACTCAAATCTTCATCAATACAACAAAGAAATGGTCGAGCAAATGCACTTATTTCATAGTGTATGAAGTTACTTTGATTAATCCACGATCCAGAGACAACCTTGCACTAGATCTACAGCTTTGGAGGAGAACTGCAAACGCCCCTTACCATAACGACCCATTACTTCTTATTATATCGCACCGGCCATGCCAATCTTCTCTGCACTACAAGTTACGGACCAATTGTTATATCCCCCCCCCCCCCCATTTTTTTTTCAGTGTTTTCATTTCGAAAAGAGAGAGAGAGAGAGAGAGAGAGAGAGAGAGGGAGAGAGAGAAAGTGATCCCCCACCTACTTTTTACGACAATGTTTTTTTCTACAGGCCATGTCTTTGGCAAAGGGAAATAATTAGGCTAATAAAAAAGCAGTCCTGTCCATCTTGTGTAGCAGGATTCACGCAACAAATCTACTATGTGATCTTCACCCAGCGGCAGTTTGCTAATAACAGTAAAAATAATATAAAATAATGAGTCCTAATCCCTCTAAGAGAATATTGTAGTTAACTTACTCCCACATCATGTTGACTAATTGTAGTTTTCATTCTTTGATACATCTCATTTCATTTTTTATAGATTCCGAACCGGAACAGTACTAGTAACTAGGCAACAGAAGACGCTGTTTCCGACCGATGGAAACCTATTCACCTTACAGACTGTCTTGATCCAACTAACGGTTTGTATTTATCAACAGTCCTCAGATAACTTATATCCCTGACATTTCCCTTTAGAAAGGTAAACTAATCTTTGGACATTAAAACAAATGCGTATACTATTTCAGTAATTCAATGGCACTTAGATTTCCATGGAATATCTGATTTGATCGATCATTCCCTCAGTATTTTTGTCCAGTGTTCATAAGAAACATCGCCACGGAGGCATTTAAAAATAAAAAGAAACACACATGGTCCATGCAGTTTTTTTGTTGTCAAAAGTTACATTCCATAACAGATGACAGCCTGTCCTTTCATGTTGAGCTGTAAGCAGTCTAAATCAAAATGAAATTTCTTTTTGTATAGATTCTACTTTATTTAGCATGCATTTATTGCTCAACAGTGATCGAAATGGCAGCTGCAGCTGTAGTATCCACTGTGGAAGATAACATTCGAACATTGGCACAGACCAAAAGGATTCGCGTTAATGAGTTTTTTCAAGATTATGACAAGCTAAGATCTGGATATGTGTCAGGTAAGTTGTAATTAATGCCATGCTCAATGAATGTTCTTAAACATAAGTTTTCTATATAATGTTTTGTAGAAACACATGGCAAACTGGATAGAAACAGCATAGATTTGTTGTTCAACAGCAGCACAAGAATGCAAGGAAAGATGGCTTACATAGTATTAATATTTAGCATTTTATTTGCGTTTCAAGAAATTATAGAAGTGGTTGGCAGAGTAGATATATGACAGTATTATAGATATGGGCATGAATAATAAATCATTTTAATAATAAGTATATTGAAATTAATAGTTGCTCAGTTGTACTTTGTAGGCCTGATATGTAATTGTGTAGAACTATCTTGAAATATTATTAGGACAGTGAGCATTGAATATCATTGAGCTTTATATTGTACTCTTTGTAAAAATTACTCTTAAGTCAGTAATGATGATAAGTGAAATTGATTTTTCAGTGCTGGATTGTGCAAATCTCATAGTTTGAAATGTCATTTCCTTCTCCATAGTGCCACAATTTTTTCGATGTCTTTGGCAAACGCTGTCACTGAAACTGAGTGAAGAGGAGGAGCGAGCACTGTGCATCAAATATGGCATTCTAGATAATGGAAAAATTAATTATAAGAGATTCTGTGAGGTCATAGATCTACAATTTGACCCTCGCAATCTTTTTGCCTCTCCTGATGCTCAGCAGCAATTTCCTTTGGAATAGTGAGTATTTCTTCATGATTCTCCATATATACTGTCCATTAAACTTGGAAACTGACACACATTTCATGTTTCACAGATCTCATATTTCCTGTGAATAGTTGCTTTGTTTGTTTTTCCATATAGTTAAGCAATGAACTATTAATGTACAGTGACAGATTGATTACCTAGATGTTTGATCTCTTATGACCATCCTTTTAAACAATATGTAGGGAAAGAGGCAAAGCTTTGGAAAAGCACAAGTACTGATGTGTCAAAATCAGATGAATCCATTAAACTCATCATATTTGTTTTATATAAACAACACATGCCCCTTAAGCAATATTTTTCATTTTAGCCTGGGGACCATTCGCTCAAAACGTCCTTTGTCTGTGGATTCTGAAGCCAGACTGATTGACATTTTACGTCGTATGCAGCAGTATTACAATGTTCGGGGAATCAACCTCCGTACACAATATGAGGATTTTGACAGACATCATAAAGGTGTTGTCTCAGAAAGTCAGGTAAGTGAATGAGGATCAAAATTCACATCAATGAATAAAGATTTTTTTTGTATTTAATGATAGAGAGTATTTATTTTGTGCTTATCCCTGGACATTGCCGATGACCATAGTAGATGGCGTCGCCTCCTCCAATGCCAGCTTCAGATGGGCGAGAAGTGGATCAACAACCAGGCTGAAGAAAGACTGCCACTCCAGGATCGACCTCATCAACCACACACGACCCTGCTCTAGTGTCAACAAAGCAGACAACTAGGGCGCAACATCCATGGTTGACCCCGACTGATGGAGGCCTACTACTATCCTCGTACAATACAGAATCTATGCGCTTAACAATCTAATATTAGCCAAAGAGATGGCAGAGATATGACATTTTGTAAACAGTTGGACTAATAAACATTGGCTTGACACTTTTTGTGGAAGATCTATATTGCTACAATCAACTTTGATTGCTCGTACATTATAAATAGTATTACAAATGTACCCTGTTTTTTTTTTTTCTTTTTGATATTCTAATTTTTCATGTTTTACAAGCTGACAATAATGTTTTCATTAACTTAAAATTGCAAGAAATGTAATCAAAACATTGTTGTTTGCAAAAAGAGCATTAGCTCTATGTTAAATGAATCAATGAAAGTCTTTAACTAAGGATGTAAAAATGATTTTATCAGTATTTGGTATGGAAAAGAACTGTTGTGGTAGAATAGTAGCTGACTTAGTCATTAACATTTTCTTCATGTGCTTGTGTATCCCAGTTTTACAGAAACTTTCCAGGCCCTGTGGATATTGATGAAGAAGACATGAAAACATTGGTGGAGAAGTACAATGATCCTAACAATCCAGGTCTAATTAATTATCTTAATCTTCACCATGATGTCCTGGCTGTGCATAAATTTGTTGGGCAAGAAAGGGATCCCAGATTGCCTAGCAGGGAGAAGAATGTGGACATGGTTCCCCTCTTTGTAAGATTTATTTTTTAATATTGTGGATTATGCAAATGTCAGTTTTCTTGAATGTAAGGTTACCCCAAGGAGCTTATACTATTATACTGGAGTACGGACTCATGACTTCATCTTAACTTAACTCGCTGTGTCTGGTTTGCCAACACTGGACACCTGGCACTAGAGGCATTGCTATTTTGCTGTGCTTGGTGTTCTTTACTATGCATGGAATGAGTCACTGTTCTAATCTAGTAAATATTCTTGTAAACAAACAAATTCATTTTTATTTTTTGTTATCGGGAGCTACAGCAAGGACAGAATGCAACAGACTTCCAATTATGAGATAATGACAGTGTGAATTTTGTTTATGAACATGGGGTAACATAATGACAATGGCATTAACTAAGTGTCTTGCCTCCATTAGCATGACTCCACACTCGACATACATGATGTCATGAGTCCGCACTCCTGTATAATGGTTTGGGCTCCTTGGTTTCCCTGAGATTTTTGCTTAGAATGACAATGAGAATAAATAACATCCTACATATATTATCACAATTGTTGGTATGAACATAAGTTTATTTTGCTCTGGAGAAATCATATAATACTTACATGTTCAGTTTAAACTTAAAATTTATTCATTAGAGTGTTGGTATTAGTGATTCTACTCTCAGTAGAACCACAGAACAGTAAAATAAAAAAAAAAAAAAAAATATATATATATATATATATAAGTGCAGTGTACGCCTTTGCACAGCTTTCAGATGAAAAAGATTTACAGCATGTTTGTTTTTTGTCGATTTTCCACTATTGTTGCTGCATATCTATCTTTTCAGCCCACAGCTGACCCAACACTGGCAGAGATCTTAGACAAAGTTCGAGTTGCTGTATATAAAAATGGTATCCGCACCATTGAGTTCTTCCGTGATCATGACAAACTACGTAGTGGTGTAATCACAGAAAATCAGTTTGTGTGCGGTCTTGCTCTAGCCTGTGGCAAAGAGGCCCAGTTGTCCCGTCCAGAAATACAGAAAGTGGTTGAATACTACCGTCTTCCTGATGGAAGAGTTCAGTACAAAGAGTTTTGTGATGCCATGGAAAATGGTATGTTTAAAAATGAAATAAATCCATGTCAATTCTTAGCCATTTGATACCATAGATGAAGGATATTGATATATATCTTGACTTATGTAAGGAAAATCTTAATAGAACTTCATAGTGTAAATCATTGTTGGAGTCACAATTCATGAGTTTTAACCTGCTTAAGGTTTAAGGGTAACATTACCTAGTTTGCTCATTAGGCTTAAGGCATGATTTATTGAAAGCTACTTTTAATGTATGGAGACAATGGAAAAAAATCATAAGCACACTTTGTTTCAGGTTGTTGATATGTCAACAAATATGAATAATTGTTGGTACATTTTCTTTTTACAGCAATCTCCTGACTTGTTGAATTGCTGTGTAAAGCTTCAGAACACATTTACATTTTTTTCTTTTCAATAATGAGACTTCTGCAAGAGAGCAATTGTTGTCATAATATAATAACAAGCTCCAACATGGTTTTATTAGCTTTGCACATTTTTCAAGTTCATCTATGATTTTTGTATTTATATTATAATTATGTTATGTAGAATAATGAATAGTCAATGACATCTCACTTCATCATTGCAATATACTTAATTTTCCTGTCGTTCTGATCTGAAATTCAGTACATTAACTTCAGTTATTATATTTATTTATTTATTTTTTATTACTTGTTTTATAGCATTCAACATTCCTAATCTTGAGAAGAGGCCAACAGAAAGTGTCCAGAGACCAGCTAGGGGCACCCTCTCTAGGGTGAGGCGTTCATGTCTGTCTCAGACCAATTTGTTAAAAAATTAATATCCATATGCTTACAAAACAATGCCAGCACTATGAAAGAGTTATTATTTAAGGGAGGGGCAGGGTCCTGGAAGTCATTTTGGAAACCTCCATGCGGGGGGAGATGATTTTAACAATTACCATCGACTCAGCTTGATCAAATTAGAGGAAAACAATCGAAAAAAATCAAAATCACTCATGGTTGCCATGGCAATGGCCGCCATCTTGGACTTTGCTACACAATATTGCATAACTTTACCTTCTATAGGCTCAGAACTTTACCAACCAATGTGCTTGTAATTTGTGTACAATTCCATATCTAAATTTTCTCAGAACAGGTTTTTGATAAAATACCTAGTTCTACAATTTTTAAAATTTGGGATGTGAAAAAGTCACACACTTTTAAAAAAAATGACCCCCAAATATCAAATTTCTTAAAAATTTAAAAGGATTTCAATTATCCCTCCTAATATGTTTTGATATTGTTTTGATCTATATTCATGCCAAACTTCATGGCAATTGTTCCATAAATAAAAATGTAGATAGCACATCTGTGCTAAAAAAACACATTTTGAGAAAAACGCACTTTAATTTTTTTTTGCTATAAGAACAGCCGTAAAGAAATTTTGATCGGACCCCAAAACATCTTTGCTTCACCTACTAGACCTCTTTCCATGATTTCTATGCCTTTATTTGTCTTCTCCTGTGCCCCTACTGCCATTTTTCCTCCATTTTTGCTTCCTTACCCCATCAGCAGAAGGGCTTCCGTGAAGTCATGTTAGAGTCCAGAGAGGGGTATATAAAATATATGGCCGCCATGTCTTCCTTGGTCAAAACCAAGAGCATTTTACCATTCCTGTGACAGATAATCCACTATTACACTCTGAAAAAGCAGAAATGCGGCATATTTCACCCTCAAAAGGCTGTGGGAAGTCTATTTCAGAGGCCCAGGTGAACATTTTCATTAATATTCAGTGTGTTCAATGCCTCAGATGGTCAGTCAGTGTCCACCCCTGGCACTGGAGCTCCTGATATTGATGAAGATGATCTCCGTATCCTGCAAAATAGTGATGATCTATCAATGAATAGAGAGCCCTGAATGAGCAAGAGCCTGTTTAAGAGGGACAGGTCAACCTGGCAGAGGGACAGGTCAATCTCTGTTTGACCACCCTCCCGACACCTTAGAATGGACATATCAATTTTTTTTATACCATTTTTATATTCAGCAGAGACAACACTTTTAAAAGAAAACAGAAACTTTAAATTGAATATTTTGAGCAAAAACCCAGTCTCAGGACCTTCCCCCTTCCCCTTAAAGCAAATGTGTGGAAAATATCTATCGTTCAAGCACCACATTTAGTTTTAGTATATACATGTATTTGTGTGTTTTAATCACTTTGTCGTATATATACTGAAATGTTTAAAAGCATTAGGAAATGTAAACATGTAAGTAGGAAATGAGGAACATTGAAATTAAAAGGTAAACATGATACTTTATAAATTTATTTTAATGACATAAGAGAAACAGATTAAGAATTGTTGCTACTTCATAAGAATACTGTTAGAATTGATATGGTTTCATGCAATTTCTGAAACTTTGTCAGTTACCATTTCCAGGGTCTGAAACCACTGACTGAAGCAGAGGAGCAGAGGGTCATGCAAGTCTTAGATGTCATTGCAGACAAAGTGATCAAGGACAGAATTATGGTCTACCAATACTTCAAGGATTACGATCGTGTAAGCCATCCATCTTATATTATATTGGTTGGTATAAGTTGGATTATTGTTTCAGTTACAGGCATTTACATACAGGTTTGTAAAATGCATATATTTGGAATAGTATATCCGGAATTGAAATATGAAATGAAAGGTGTGGGGGAAAAAAAAATGTAGGGTGACATTTCCAAGAGCATGTCTCCTTTGCAACTAGACAGAATTTGTCACAAGTTAGGGAACAAATTGCTTCCTTTGACAAAAAAGTTATTATTATCTGAAAATTTACAAAGAACCCACAATTGCTGATCATTTATTGGAACTGTGATTTTCATTCTCGCAGTCAAAGGCCTACACCCGAGTGGTGACTCCAACTCAATTTGCACGTATCCTCCATTTTCTGGGCCTGAATGTCAACAATGAGGACCTGAAACTTCTGTTGAATAAGTTCCAAGATCCAGCTAGTGGAGATGTCAATTATCCAGCATTTGTTCAGGCAGTGGACAGAGGTAGGATACACTAATCAAATGTTTTAAAATAAATAATAAATAAAGCTAAGTTATATTGTGTCCCTGTGATCACTAGGCCTGTGCATGACTGGCAATGTTCGTGACTGACAGTTAACCGGTTAATCCATGACCGTCGATCACCAGCTATTATATCGGTTAAATATTTTCCTCTTTGCCATGTGTGACGTCACACCATTTATGGTCATGATCTTGAGCTTAGTCTATTGCGCTGAAAAACAAAAAAGCCACCATCCATACTCAGCATGAGTTTCGCTCACTTGACCTCTCACAGGGGACTCAGATTAAGAGAAACGTGGAATGTGAAACACAATATTTCACAAATCTGACCTTGTAGATTGATTGGGTGTCAAATTCTATTGCAGTTAGTTACCAAATATTATACTCATAAATATACTCATAAATTAAAATTTTAATTAAATAACAAACAATGACGATCACTTCATAAGTTAGAATTTTGTAACAACATACCATGTGTCAAATGTTTGCACAGAGGTGGGATGATATGAGGAGAGTGTGCCTGGCGCTTTGAAGTCTATCACTCTAATGGTTTTAACCCTAATAGAATCACACGAAAGAGCCAGAATGCAATATTACCACAATGATATTGATTTATGTTCGAGAAATGACAGTGTAGACACAAATGGCAATACGCATATGAAACAAATTTCCTCTTACTTTTACTATATCACAGTTATCTACAGTGTATTTGACATGCAAAGCATTGTAAGCAACACCTCAGCAGATCACCCTTTTAGCACTTCTAGGGTTAGATGTTGAGTAAAGTTCACTGCAGAGTTTTTTGTTTTTTTTCCTTTTTTTTCTCTTTATAATAAGAAAAAAAAAAAAAAAGAAAAAAAGCTCAAACACAGAGGGAGGGTTATGAGAAGGGTGACATTGGGATGAGCGAGCGCTTGTCTCTGATGGACAGAGTTTTCCTGAAATTAACAAACATTGGTGTAGCTAACTGTTGACTGCTTTAACCTCACTTCATGGTTGATCATGACCAGCAACGTTACTGGTCACAGGTCATTATAACTGGTCAACCATTTATGAGTCCATGACCGTTATAACCAGTTATCATGATCGGTCATGTACAGGCCTAGTGATCACAATGCTACAATTATGAAGATACCATTATGACCACATTTCATGAGGAAATGGTTTACGTGTTTATCTCATAGATCTTCTGTCACCTTTTTTTTTCCTGACAATTTCCTGAACTGGAGCTTCATTTTTAGAGCAACAAACTAAAGTGTATCAGCAAGAAAATGAAAATGTGAAGAGAATCTGGCAGTATTATCGAGATAATGACAGACAAAGCTAGTTTCAGTGAATTTCTAGTACTTACATAGTCAGTAGCTAGAAGTTACTATCTTTTGTTTAGCTTAAGCAAAGGTGAACATAGGAGATGAAATAAGATTTTGATACGGTATTAATTACAGTTGTATGAATTGCAATTTATTTCCACTATTACTGAGACAAGAATCAAATTATTTTATCCACTTGATGATGAAGACAGAGTTGAACTCAGATGATGCTTTGTAATTAAGATTGTCAATATCTGTAGCATTGTTGCCAATTAATTTTCAGCTGTATATAATAACAAAAACTTCAGTTTGAAACAAATAAAATCCCTTGTAACTCTCAATCAATTATACAAACTGAATTCAACCGTAACCTTATCTTATTTTGATGATGTTATATTTTAAGTGGTAACTGACAGTGTTAAATTTTTTGTTCGGTATCATAGCCATTGCTGTAGTTTTGTTCAGGCAAATATCCTAATAATCCCATTAGCTGATAATTATTTAACCCTTTATTGCTTAGAATTTGTTGGCCACACCATGGATGACGTGGACATATCTGATGCTAATCGCACTAATGTCACTGCTCAGTCTATGGGAGACATGCAGTGGGTGGAGAGTCCCCCTGTTATGTTTGAGGAACTGATGGCGCGAATCCGACACATTGTGCTGGCTAGTAGACTAAGAGTAAGGCATTTTATCTTATTTAGAAAAAAAACCCTACTTTTTTCACCACTGAAATTTTGCAATAGGGCAACAGTAATGTGATATTTTTACCAAGCTGATTTTTTTTACAATAATTTAAGATGGAGAAGCCAATTTGTAGTGGTGATCCACAGTATAATATAGATTAACATTATGGATAAAGTTCAGTATTTGATGTTACAATGGCATGAATATTTATAAAAGCTTGAAGGAAAAGCATGTTTTATTAATTTGTATAGGATGGGGAACGGTATAATTATGCTTATTGTAGAACTTTCATTTAGCATAGCAAATGTGTTTGTAAATGTAGTTGGTGCATATACACCGTTATGATTCTAAACAGTTCTTACTGAAGTGGAAAGAGGCTTTTTTAAATGCTGATTAAACAGCAAAATATCCAAAGTTGGTGTTACATTTTGACTGCCACTTGCTACAATTACAGAATGAGAAAGACAGCAATGCAAATCAAAATGATCTATTATTCACTGATTTTATGTACTACTGCATCCCTGCATTGGACAAGAAGAGACACTATCAAGATCAGTTACCTCTGTCATTACATGAATACATTTTGAGAAGATATGAGTTAATGGAATAAGTATGGAATTTATTCCTCTAGAATAAACTGAAATGAGAAAACTTGCTTATTTACATGTACTGTATCTCTGAACAGGTAATTGAGTATTTTGAAGATTATGATTCCCTGCGCAGTGGCTCAATCAGCATTGCTCAGTTTAGGAGAGGCTTGTCTTCCATGGGACTGAGCAAGCTGGGTCAACATGATCTGAATGACAACCAGTTCAAGATGTTAGTGGAGCACTACCGTAACCCCAACAAGCCTGATCAAGTGTTCTGGACCAAATTTATGGAGGATGTAGAGAGTGGTACATATAATAAGACTGTTTAATGTTGATGCCTCTTGCACTATCCATATTGAATACATCAAATGAAATATCTTTAATTATAGGCCTACTTATTCTTTTGACCATGGAAGATTCACTTGATAATATGGAAAGAATCCTCTTTCTCACAGGTTGTAACATCTGTTACGAAAAAGCATTTCCTTCAGTTTATACATAAATGAGAGTATTGAATTTGTAGTCACATAAATTATACAAACTATTCTTTCCCCAGTCCCCCTCCCTCCTCAATCCCCTTCTTCCCAACCTAAACCTCAGCCAAATTTAGTTTCCATGTTTAACAGCAAACACTTCATTTCAGTGTTTACACAAGAGGGTCTAGAACATGCCCCATCTGCAGCTGTTCCCCGTCAAGAACTTTTCCGTGTGCCCAAACCTGGGACAATTGATTGGAGCAATGCAAGCCAGGACCATGTTGACCTCTATCAGGCAACAATGGATCGTATCCGTCAGAGAGCTGAACACAGGAGAATTCTGTGCAAACCGGTGTTCCAAGACTTTGACAGGTGAGAATGTTTTGATTCATAATTGATAGATGAGTCTTAATGGTATAGATCAGTATCTCGCATGTAAGGGAGTGTGTGACATGTAATGACCAAAATTAGAGGAACAAAATTTCATGTATTTTCAATCACAATACAAAGAAAAATTTGTACTGTCTTTCTTCTTGTCCTGTTTACTATTATTGTTACCTCCATTCAGTATGAAGTATTTACCAAGCAATATATCCCACTATTTAAACATGAAATAAGTTTCTAGTAATGTGTAACAATTCACAGTGTTAACACAAGTGAATGATTTCATATTCAAATTTCTGTTGCGGGCTACTGAATGAGTTCTATCATCACAGTGTTAACACAAGTGAATAATTTCATATTCAAATTTCTGTTGTGGGTTACTGAATGAGTCCTATCAAGTGATAAAAAGCTCTGGATTTTTGGAAAGCATTTCCAGACTCTTCAAAACTGACCTTTGTAAGAAGAAAGAAACAGTTATTAGTTTTATGGATTCTCAGTTTCTATATTAGGCCTACTTGTGTTGGTTTTTTTTTTTTTTGGTTCACCATATTTTTTTCTTTTTATTTTGTTTAAATATTTAAATTTTTCTTTTCATCTTGTTAAAAATCTTTTTTTTTTTCTTTTTTAGTCATAGAATCTTTCAATGCCAATCACAAATATTTAATCATGGCAAGCGTTTCCTGAGTTTACAACTAAAGATTTGCATATGATCATTTTAATATCTCTGTTGACTGTCATTAGTGAAGGATATGGCCCAGATTTCATTTATTACTGTGCTTCAACTTTTATCTGATTGTGTTACAGGCACAACAATGGACATATCACACGTACACAATTTCGCCAATGTTTCAAAATTCTGGAGATTCCTGTAGAAGAGCCAGAGATGCATGCACTGGAGGCTTTGTACTGCAATGACGTTGGTGTCAATTATATGAAATTCCTTGAAGACCTTCAGCCAAGCGAGCCTGTACCCTTCATGTACGTCAAACGTATGGAAGAGATTAGACAGGCAAACACCAAGCAAGCTCTACCTGAACAGAGACCAAAGACTGATCTTGAGAGTGTATTCCTCAAAATCAAAACAAAAGTAAGAAACACTATGTGTAATTATATAGTAAACTAATGAACTCCTTTCTTATTCCCTTACAAGCATTTGTGTCAGTTCAAATTGATTTGCACAAGCAGCACAAAAGTGAATACATGTACATGTATATCTTTATGTTTTATTTCAAATTATTGACTTTTGAAAGTGCTTCTCATGCTTACCACATATAATTGGTCTATGCCATTTCCCTCGACTTTCTTTTTATTGAGTCAGGCAATTATTAAGATTTTCTTCCTTTAGATATTGTCCATGAATTTTACACACTAAGATTTAGCTTAGTCAAGCATAGGAACTGAGGCATTTTTGGAATACCACTATTTGCAAGAGGGCACAAGTAATTCCGTCTATTATTATCTTTAAATGGTGATCTTCTTAAACAACCTATGTCTGATCTTCATATCTCTTCATCATTCAAATTATGAGATCCAGCTTTCTGTAAGTAATTTTATTTCCTTTTCCAGGTCTGTAAGGAGAGAATACGTGTATATGAATTTATGAAAGATTATGACAAGCTGCGTTCAGGGAGAATGCTCAAAACTTCGTTCAGGCGAGCTTTAAATCTGGCTAGATTGGACCTCCTTGAATCAGAAGTTGCCATGTTGGAAGACAAGTTAGTTTGTTTTCATTCATTTTATTTGCCAGACTTTTTGCAATGGCTAAATGGACCTTAGTGGACCTGAAGTGTAAAACTGAAAGTCATAGTCATTACATATTATAACAAATGTTTCGCAATTTTCCTAAATGAATAGGGCCTAGCATGTTGTATTAAATTTTAATTTATGAGACTGTGGAGGAGAAATTGGTGCATAAAGAAAAAACTCTTTGATTCTGTGTCTTTCATAACTGATGATACTGCCACTCAATCAGAATGAGAATATTGACAATACACTGCTGAAATGTATCCAGCATTATGTGATATCCTCCTATGTTCTTTCACACTATCACACAAATCAATATCTCTTAGATTTGGGCACTTCAGGTTAAGGAGCTATGCTATTATTTCAAAGTGTAATCAATGTATATCTAATGTAAGGTAACTTCACAATGTTTCTGTAATTCTTATAGATATCAGTCTGGCAGGGATGTGGACTTTGTCGACTATCTCAGATTCTGTGAAGAGATTGAGTCTATTTTCACCAAGGATCACCTAGAAAAGAGTCCACTCGAAGACGTGGAACAGTTCAAACCAGATGAAGAATGGACAGTCACAGAGCTGACTGAAGCTGAGGAACAACAAATGAGTAAATGTTTGGTTCGCATTGCGGAAAAGGTAAGAAAATCATGTTTAAACAAAAAAAAAAATTATTGCAGCATGTAATGTTTCAAAGGTACACATGAACACTACATTTGAAAAATAAAATTGTCCAGAGTATAGTTTGCCAAAATAGCATATTGCCTGCAAAGACTTAATTTTTTAATAAACACATTATATCTCATGCTTCATATCTCACTACTGCAACGTTCTTTTGAATGTAGATTCTTCTCCTGAAACAGTATGCCACCTAAAGTGTTGCAATGTAATATTGACTGACCCCTTTTTTGACATAATTCTATAATGAAATCTTTCCTTTGCCAGGTACGCAAACATCGCATGCAGTTGTTCCCTTTGTTCGAGGATTACGATCGTGTACACAATGGAGCTGTGTCTCAGTCACAGTTCAGGCGAGTTCTGATGGAACTGGAGCTAGCCAGTATGGCAAGTGAGACAGACATTGAGCTCCTGTGGAAAAGATATCAAATGCAGGTTGGAGGCCGGACAGACGTCAACTACATAGCCTTCTGTGAAATGGTTTACAATCTGGCTGGGTTTGAATATCGCAAACCCTAAATTACATTAATGAAGCACACAAGAAGTAACTATTTCACAGACACTTTAAAAAAATTTATGTCAATAAAATCTCTTTTATTCTGTAATGCATGTAGAATAAAATCAGTTCTTGCTTTTGTTTTTAAATAAATTACAATTTTAAATGATTCAGTTTTGGGCAATATCTATAGTTACAGGACATGAAATGGAATAGATATTAGATCTATAGGCATTTAACAGAAATGATTTTAAGATGATCATGAAAATGAGCATCAGTGTATCATTGATTTTCAAAAATTATAACATTTATAGATCTTTATGTCAGTAAGGTATACATAAAAACAGTTATATAAATATCCCTGTCTATCAAATAATGTTATTATATTTGTATCAGAAAATCCTGTTCTTTCTTCCTGAATTTGTGACATCTGTCTTTGCATACAGGCATTATAATGCTTACAATTGATACTGTGACATAAAATCATCTTTCAGTTTTTTTTTGTAAATGTTCATTTTAATTTTATGTGCTGCTGTTTATTGAAGCATTTTGTTTAGATTTACAGCTTCCCTGTATCCTATAACTTGCACAACCGCTCAGAAATTATTCTGCTAAAGAGTTGCCCAACACTCAGTATAACATGTGTATAAAGGAAGGAAATTTCCTGAATGGAATAAGCTTGCAATATTTCTGACTTATCATGGCAATTACCAAACAAACCCCAAAGATCAAATAACATCAATTTTGTTATCCGTGTATACAAACTTTAATAATAGCAAAAATTTCATTTATATCATCACCTGTAGTTCATCTCATTTTATGTCAGATGAACATTCACTTTTATTTCTTGGATTGAAATGGAAATCACAGAGATAACATAGTTAATCTGAGAGAATAATGTGGTTGTAAATGCCCACAATTTGACAGTCAAATTCTAAATGAACTGAAAAGTTTTTAATGTATAGCAATGTGGACAGACATTTGTAGCAACAGCAGTATAGGGGTATATTGCTGGCTTAAGGTTTTCTAGTCTCCCCCTGTATTTCGCAAGTAACACCAAATATCATGTGATAAAATATGAGAGCCAGTTGTCCACGGCTGTGAATGATATGTAATTTGTGTAACATCTCTAAAGAGATCACTGGCTTGTCCCTTCAGTGTCTTCATCATGAAAATGCCCACCTCCTCCATTTCACGAGCTACAATAGTGCCTCATGATGTCATCTCTCTATGAATGTTGCCTTCAAGGTTCAAGGAAAAAATGGCGCAAGACAAATTAAAAAACTGCTCTGTACCATTTATCATTAACTGAGATGTTCACCTCAACTGCTAGTTTTTCTGATTCCTTTTATTATTTTTTAGGCCTACTGTCTGGCTTGAGATATTTTGTTTCCTGGAGAATAGGATAGGATTGTGTTGGAAGGCAATTTCTGACTCAAAAATAGACCTGGACATAGCACTGCACAATGTAGCTTTAGGTTCCAACTGTTTTGATTATGCACTGGATTGTTTTGATGCATATGATCATTATATACTTAAACTAGATGTTCTATCTTCCTCTTGCCAACATGTTTCTTTGAGAACAATTATTCAAAGAAAGTGAATGTTTTTTCAGTATTATCAGTTGATAGTATCAGAGGGTAAAAAAAAAAAAAAAAATGAGAAACAGTTTTGTTCTTTCTGACTTACCTTTGTGATACTAAAAATTGCTGAAACAAATAATCTCAGGTGAATCTCAGTTTTTGTGCAAAATTTGTTAGTTTGCCTATTTAAAAAAAAATATGTGATCTCTTCACTCATGAATAATGTAAATATAATGATGATTTAAATAAAACAGATAAATATTTTTATAAAGATAGTTGATAATAAGTTCACAATGCTAATGCAGAGCTTTTAATCAATGAGGACGAAAGGTTGTTGACTTGTGCATCCACAGGAATCATTTTCAAGCGAACTGTTTCGTGTTGTTACTGTGCATATTTCTCTGTCATTGTTTCTCGTATATTATATTGTGTGATAGTGATATGTGAACCTATGTTAAATTTTCTATGTGTGAGAAGATAAACATTATAATGTCAGTGGATTATTAATAAAAGTGTTTAAGGATGGAGCATCCCTTAGCAGATATATTCTTTACTCAAAATCACTCTGTTTCCTCGGGAAGCATCATCATTTTATTTTACTAATTAATTGATGATTTGGGTTTGTTTTATCCATGTCTCCAATACTGCGTGTGCAAGACCCATGGAATCCTACAGTGTCATCACATCATTGCTTTGAGATATACAAAGTTTTTGGCTCTGCAAAATCTTGTTTTGATCATAGTCAATAAAATCATGATGGAAAGAAAAATGCAGTTCTTCTGTAATTTATGGGAAGAAATGACAAATCATGACTGGCCTATTTCTCAAAGGTGCCATTTAATGAGCTCCACCGACCCCAATAAACATCTTCCCTCATCAATCAATACTGCCATAGTTCTTTTGACAAAAGTCAGAGACTTAAATGAAATTGATATCCTAGAAGCAAGTAATTCCAGCAATATCTTTTACTGGAAAACCAGCTTATCGGCTGTCTAAAATCTCAGCTGACTAGAAGCAGTTACTTCCTTCTATGAAGATTATCTCATTATATTCTATTGATATGCTATGCAATCTGAAGCAACTGGTGAAACTGTGTCAGCTATGAAAATATTGCTATGAACTTTCTAGCCATCTGTATGAGTGGTAATGCTCCAGTCAAGGTTATTCTTCAAGAAAAAAAAAAAAGAGAGAGAAAAGAAAATCCAAATGACCACATAATATGTCCACCTGAGAGTCTCGCTTGTTTGAGCATTCTGAGTTTGCAAACCCATCTTGTGCAGCTGCACGTTTTATTCCTCTCAAGAAGCGATGGTGAAATTTCCAGCTGATTTCATTTTAGTTGTCAAAGCTTCTGTTCTTATGGTAGCAGAGATCTAGATAGTGTGTTTTGAATTTCACATGTCTTCATCAGAGTCCATGACAAACTTTGTTTTTGTTGCATTATGCTAGAAAACTAGGCCTTTGTAGGAAAGCTAGATGATTTTTCTATAGTAAGAATTTCAATAAGGTATGGAAAAATGAATGATAAAAAATGTCTTTCTGGATAAATAAAGATAGTTAAGAAAACAAAACAAAACAAAACATACACAGACAAGATAACTATGACAACAACAACACAACAACAATGATAACAGCTACAAAAACAACAATAACAACAAAAAAAAAGGCATCTTACATTGTCTAGTAATAGTCCAACAACTAGGAGTGTCAGAGCATCATCTGGATAGTACAACTATTACTATACAATGGTTATCTTTGACCATCTGAATCGTTTAGCATGAGTGAAACTCACATTTCTAGACAGTTACTCTCAGCCTGTACATCTATTACATATTAATAAAAAGAAAATGCCGTGAGGAGAAATAACTGAAAAACAAAAAGGACAAACGAAAGATATTGCTTTTGGGGCTTTAACTATTCCTTTGAGATAAGAGCAAAGTGTCGTAACTTTGTAATAAGTGAAAACTGTCTGAAAGATACCAAATTATGGATGAATCTCATCGTCATCATCATCATCATTTCATCATTTTATAGAAGTGTGTTTTTTAAGAAAAAAAGAACACAAAGGCCTTCATCATCATCATCATGATCATCATTTTAAAAAATTACAATATAACTGTCAGACCGGTAACTAATAAAACAATTTAAGAAAAACAAATAACACAGAAATCTATAAAG
>JBCAUA010250870.1:0-20294 GCA_038406235.1 Peronia verruculata | reverse complement strand
CACAGTAACAATGAAAAAAGGGCCCCAGCGTCATGATTGACACCATCGTAATCGAATTACGTGGCGGCGCCATCGAATGGGCCATTCAGCACACTAACTAGTGGAACAAAGGCGAGAGTTATTGTGCGTATAGACATAGGTAACATAGATGGTCAATAAATTAGGCACTGACATAGGGCCTAGCATTCCCGCTTACTGGGTGAAAAGGCTGTCTTATGATGCAATCACTGCGGGGATTCTCTCTCATCGCGATAACTTTGTGCGGTCAAGCTAAAGCAATGATCATTGGTCCTGTTGTTTAAACCAATCACAATGCTTTGAATAACCACGGCAATCCATCGCTGTCTTTTGTGATCACACTGCTCACTTACCATTCTCACTGGGATCAGATTTCATTTCACTTACCTCACTGAATTGATAGAACACAAAACAAAATAAAAAACAAAACTAACTATTGTTTTGAACGAAACAGGTCCATGCAAAATATTTCGACAGACAAGGGGGATAATCCACAATAAAAATTTCCTCAACATTGAAAAACGCCTTATATCCTGCTTCGCCTTATAACCCGGATCTTCTGTCACCCGAGAGGTGGGTTATTAGGCGGTGATCACTGTAATTAGTTTTGGGACAAAGAGCATTAGCAGGAATTCTGTGGAAAAAGAAGAGTCTCTCTGTAGCATTCATTTGGAGATAGACATGCATGTATTATATTTAGATCTATCATTCTATGGCCCACTTATTTCCTCCTCATTGTTTTCTGTCTCTCACCGCATTAAATCCAGACTTAGAACTAAGTTGCATAAAGTATTTATTCGTTCATTTATTCAGGATAGGCCTACAGATGTAAGCCTTGCATTTTAGCATCTTGGCGATGTTTTTTCATTCTTAATAATGATTTCATCCTAGGCCAAGATTTAGATCTAGATCGAATTTCAGATCTAGACACGACTAGATCGGAATCCAGATCTAGATGTAGTAGCTCTTGATCAGTTGATTTATTTTTGTTTTTGCAAATCAGCAGATCTAGATCTATTTTAATATGAGCTAAGATCAGCCATAAAATGTGAAATGAGTGTATTTAAATTAATATTGTATTAATATTAAGCATATATTCATAATAGTCACGTTTGATTTCAGTTAATATGTTTCCATAAATTTCACCATTTTGAGCATTGTGAGGTATGCTTGTTTTGTTAGCTTTATGATACCAGAGATGGGAAAAGATGAGAGCAATACAATGAAGATTGGCAAAACTCTATGCACACAAGTATGACTTAACTTACACAAACCTGTTCAACAAACTCTTGTTCACAATTCCTTGGGTTAGGCCCACGTTTTTTTTTTTGTTTTGTTTTTCTTTTTTAATAAATAAATAAAAAACTCTGGGAAAAAAATGGACAACACCGTGGCTATCTTGATATTGTGTTGGAGTGGGACCTGAATGATAAATTATATCTACACAAGTTCTTTTCCTGCACAGTTCAGTTCTCTTCCCCCTTTAGCTTTGTCATTTAAACCTTGATATAAAGTAAACCTTGGTATTAAGTAAAAATTATTTACATTCATCCAGTTTCTGGGGGTAACAGTGTCTTTGTAAGTAAATTATCTTGACTTAGATCAGCCACATAGCACTAGATGATCTATAGATCTAGATCCAGCCCTGGATAGATAAATTAATAATATTGTAAACTTAAATTATGGATAAGCAATATAAATCCTACTCTTGCTTTGTTGAACAAAAGCGTGCACTCAACACAAACATTCGCCTTCGAACACACGAAATGGTGGTAACCAATGTTACTGGTAGCTATGTGGGCGATTCCATTGCCTTATCCACTCCATACATCTTTCTTGTTGTGTTTTGGACTGTGGAATCTTGGTTCATACACTTTCATATCCTCATGATCTTTTTGCCTTGAATCACATTTACACACGCCTCAACAGTATGTTTTGTTAGCCATCCATGCGATTCAAATCCTTGGTGAGCAGGCCTTTCCAAAAATAGACACCGGGGGTTTTGCAGAATGCACTGATGGAGACAAGTCTGTTGTAGACCATTAGTTTAACTTTGGTGAAGTGATAGAATGCTCCAGCTCACATCAGCTAGTTTACATTGATCTAGTTTCTATATATCTTCCATTACCTGTTTAAACATAAAGAGAAGTATTTGAATCATGAATTGAGATATTCCATGAAAAGGGTAGTTACAATTTTGTCGCCATCATTGTGGATTCTGACATGAATGGCAATAACGAAGGGAAAAAAGTAATTTTGGGGGAGGGGGGTGTCTTTGAATCATGTAATGGGAGCAAGCTTCATAATTTGATAAAATGAAGACTGTATGCTTTACGGTATCGATAATTAATCATCAACGATTACAGTGTGTAAGTCACAGATTAAAAACTTCCATTCAGCCCGATCTCGGAAATTTTAGCATGTCACTGTTCTTGTGGGAAACTATGCTATGACTTATAGAACATGCATTTGTAGCTGTAGTTAAAACCATGGGTTGGCTAAAACTGCTATTTCACTTCAGTTAAAATGTTTTCTTGGACATCACTATATTTTTTAAAATCACTTTGTTTGACATGAATAATATTTCACAGCAGTTTGAGGGAAGCAGAACCAGCGCTTTTTTGTTTTGCGTGTCAATTTTGTTTCCGTTCTTCGAGGCATGGGAAATTTGTATTGCCACTTTAAATTAGCTTTCCTTCGGGCCAGTGATGAAAAGTTTTGTACGTTTTGTCATATCGCACGCCTTTTATTTCTCTTTGAAATTTCGAAATTTTTGATGTGGTTGTTCAGGAAGAAAAGGTAAGGTTTCTTGGAATTCAAACATTTTGAAGATTGTGTAGTGAGAGAGAGAAACTCCTTCGTCATATTATAATAGTTTCATCTTCAATGTCTTGTCATTTCATGCCACCTTACATTTTATATGGTATTTGCAGTTTGTTTGAAAGAGTGGATGTTTTGATTCGAAACTCACCCAAGAAACAAATTTGTTGAAATAACTTAGAATAGTCCCTTTTAAGATTTTATACAGCGACGTTGTAGATACATCCTCTTTTACATTATATCATTTTGAAGATCCCTTTCAGGGAAATCATGCCTGTGATTGTGAGCAGGAAAAGTAAGACTGAAAGTGTGTGCACATATGTGTTTTAACAGTTCAAGGGGAATGTTTTACATAAAATCGTAATATAGCTTTTTGAAGGCTCTCAGACATTCAGTTTCAGAATCCATCCTTTCAACAACTCCTTAGACATTGCATTGAGAAAAAGACATTATCTAAAATTCCGCACCATACCTACAAGTTTCCTCATTCTGCATGTAGATCTAGCTCTGTTGCTATTTTATATTTTATTCTTTGTGGTACTTTGGTCTCCGTCTAACAACCCACGGCCTAAGACCAAAGAGCCCCCTCTGTCGCAAAACATAATTTTTTCACTATACTTTACCTTCCTAAGAACATGCTCCTAAACAGAAAAATCCATCAAAGAGCTTTTGATGTAGTTTGCTAGACATACACACATATAAAATGATAGTATTGAATAAGTCTTTCTTATAAATCGCTTAAGTCACGGTAATGATCAACAAAAGAAATCAGATGAGGCAGTGGTCCTGTGGATTGTGTCGTCTTTCACCTGCCTAAGAGTCCATCTGTCAGGGAGTTCACCTTTTTTGTCCTGTTGACGGGGAGGTTAGACTGAGACCATTGTATTTTCTACTCTACTCATAAGCTTCAGTGTCACTTTCTTCTTTGTTTAATGCGTCAGTGCGTGTGTGTTTTTGTTTTGTTTTTTGTTGTTGTTCTTGTTTTGTCTTTATTGATAAGTTGGGTGTGAAAGGATTATTGGAAGGATCATGTACTACTGGAAAATGATGTAAAAGGGGTCATGTTTGCACGGCAGGAAAAAAAGTGGGTGAAAATTATGTTTCCATTTACTCAGTTCGCCCTCTAATAAGTTAGCACAATTGTTCTCTTTGTATTTGTAATTTATCGCTTTTTTTTTCTTCTTTTTTTATTTTATTTATTAGATAAAGTGAAAATGAGTCGACCATGGCTGCAAGATGATTTCAAGGACTCTGGTGCAAAGTCCCGCTCCAGATCACCATCTGAGAGACGAAAGCCTCGAGTCGATCAATTTGGTCGAACCTTACCATCACGCTCCAGGAGCAGGAGCCGAAGTAGGAGTGGCAGTCGAGGCAGGAGTAGGAGACGGATAGATGGTCTGAGGCACAGTCGTGAATCCAGCCATGGCAGTCGCAGCCTCGGATCTTTTGGTCAAGAGAGAAGCAGAGATAGAGATGTCTATAGAAATAGGGAACCTGGAAGAAAGGACAGTAAAGAACGGAAGCGCTCACGGAAACGGGAAGGTAGTTCTAGCAGCTCCGATAGTGAAGGTAGTGAAAGCGAAAGCCATACGCGTATTGTGGCGAGCACAAATCCAAAGTATTTGAATGCCCGCTTGTTTGTTGCCAACATTATCTCCAAAGAGGTTTCCAAAGATGAACTTATCAGGCATTTTGAGAAATATGGAAATGTTGTGGGTAAGTGTCTCAACTTTTTTAATGTCTTGTCTGTCCTCTTTATTCTCATTACTTTATTCTGTGGGAATTAAAGGAGGATTTTTTTTCCTCCAGAACAGTTTTTAGATTGTTTACTCGAAATTACATAGCGAGCAACTCAAGAAAGGGAGTGTATAATCAGCTGCAAATGATATTTTGTCACAGCTGTTCTTCAGTGGCTCAAGTCACTTTTAGCTGTTATGAGAAAGTGGCCACAGATCATTATGCATTTAATTTAGGATTATAGGCAGGTTCTGAAAATATTTCGGGAGTTATATTCTATTTACATATGTCTTTCAACCTTCTGGTTGAAGTTGTTTATAGGGAGTAAAGTAGCAAAAGTGGGTTTTTCTATTTATAGGCACTTCGACCTCTCCTGATACTAGAAAAAAAAATGGATGGTGCCATATATATATATTATGCTTTATACACGTATCAAAACGGTATCAACACCGGACTGGAAATAAAAACTGAACTGGCAATTTTGATATTTAGATTAAAAATATTTATGATTTCTTCACTTTTTCCCTAGGGCTTTTTTATTTCTGTCCAGTGGACTCCAAATTTTGAATATAAAATCTTCATAGCATGTGGATTCATAATATGTATCCTTTTTTCTGAATGTACGTTTTTGAAGGAAAACTGGATATTTGGCAAAAAAAAAAGAAAAAGAAGTTTACATCTCAGTTTACATATTTCAAAATTTTATGACAAATATTCTATGACAGATAGACAAAAAACAAAGGCATATTATCTTTTACATGGAGAGCTTTGTTTTTTGTGTGCAAACTTTCAAAAGATTGCATTGAATTTGAATACTCTCAGAGCTGTAGGCTTTTGAATGTAGTTAATTTTGAAAACACAAAATCCAATGCAAAACATTTTTTCACTTTTTCTCTAATTGAGACATGCCGAACCCAAACTTCATGTGCAATAATTTCGCTAGTTAAAACATTTAAAAAATCACTCTGTTAACCTGTACCCTCCCCTCTTAAACTAGAAGCCTTGAATACTCTTGGATTTCACAGACTTATTTTTTTCCCATATGCTCAACTCAACATTATGATCCCAGTTCTTGTTGGCCATATATTTTCGTGAAAAGATAGGTTTACCTTTTTCTCTCTCTCTCTCTCTCTCCATTTTCTAAAGAGTATTATTATTGAAAATTAAATGTGGGATTTCATCATCATCATTAATAGTAATATTATACTATATAGCATGAAGATTGTAACTGTCACTGTTTACATAATATACTTCCATATATTATGTAAACACTGGATGGTTTTTATAGTCCAAGGCAGGTGTAGATTGTTTCATTGCTCTTGCTGATCTTAATAAAAGCAAATTCAGTTCTGTTTTTGTTGCAGGAAATTAGGGCTAAGTGTATCTTAAAATGTTGCATAGTTTTTATTAGTTTTAACACGGCTATTGACATGAATTTCTACAATGGATCAATAGTTTCAACATCCATTTCATCCCCAGATCTGCTGATTCATCCAAAGAATTATTGCTTCATACAGTATCTGAAGGAAGAACATGCCAAGCTTGCAGTAGAAGGGGAGAATGGTAGTACTTTAAAAGGTTGGAGGCTGGGTAAGTTATAAGAATGTAGGTAAGTTTTTGCAAAGACTGGCAGAAGTCTCTTGAGTTGTGTTTTCACTAGGCCATTGTTCCACATCAAATATTTGCATAGCTGGTAATCAGTTGCACACATAAATATCCACAAATCTGCCTACCTTCCGGGGCTACGTGGGATCATCCCACATTTCACCCCATCATCCCTTTTTCCTGCTCAGGGAAACACAGTTTCCCATATTCGGACAGTCTGTGACTCAGCAGCACATGATGTTTTCTGCAGATATAGTGTCATGTGTTTAATGCCGTACTTATCCCGCCCAATGCTAAGTTCATGTGAGCCTGTCACTGATGATCGGATCATCACTTGGCCTCTGGTCACTTTTGTTGTTCCCGTCTAAACTTTAGTCTGCGAGTAACTAGTCAAATTGCTGATGTTCCACCCAGCTGGTGTTTTCTGTTTCACTTTATGTGTGTTGTTGACCGCAGTTATGTAAAACTTCTTGAAAATCACAGGATCACTCATGTGCATGGGTTGAGATATCCTCCACAAGGAGCTTGAAAGATGTAAATAGAACGTATCGACACAAGTGGAAACTAGTGTGGTCTGATGCTGACAACCTGTATAGCTTATGTACATTTATGTCATGTTACAGACTGAATGTGGTGAGCTGCTTAATAGGTCTAACATGTCATAATGCACCTAACTTTTCTGATTTAGGCTATATAAAAAAGGACAATAGCAACAGCCTCAGTGATTTTGACACATTTTGATGTGAAATTTGACCAACCTCTTATTCCATACGGACATTAAAATTTGTGACAGTAATCACAGACCATTTTCAATCTACGGGATGCCCAGTCAGCCATTCTGCTGCCTTGAGATCCAGGAGATGACAGTGAAATTTGTTCGAGAAATGCATGTTGAAATGGGTGTTAATAATATAAAAGAAACCTAGGAATTTTAACAGGGCCGCTAATGGCATTCAAAATTTCATGAATTCAAGATTAGCATGTTTGAGTTTATTGTGCACAACTATAAATGTTCCTCTGTAATTTGTAGATGGAAAAGGTGAGGATTACACTCAGTTCAAACTATAGCAGCATTGGTGGCACAGGACAAGAATTGCTGTGGAGTGTCGGAAAAATGCTGAAATCCCACTGTGGAAAATTTGCATCTATGCTAATAGTTATCCATGCTCAGTTCCTGTAGTAAAACCAATTTAAGCTTGAAAAGTCCTCTGACATTTCCTTGGAGAAATAATTCTATGCCAGACAGCTACCTCAAGATCAAAATTTCTCAAAGTTAGTTAAACAGCAATAGCCATTTGAAAATAAAAACATCAGATATAGTTAAGAAAATCAGAAGATTTGATTATTGCCTGTACAAAGAAAATGCTGTGTATGTCATCTGCATAAAGCGTTTGGATATATGTCTTACTAGATACAGCTTTTTCATTAGTAATTGATTTTCTTTTTCTGTGCAGAAAGAAAAGAAATTAAACATTACTGTTACTACCAGTATTTTTGAGTTATTAATACTTCTTTCTCACACTTTGCAAATTTGTCACTCTTGCTTATTGCGTTTACTCTGTATTGTGTTCACTCACAGGCCTTGGGGTTATTTCCATACCATTTCAATCTTGTCTTTGAGGACAAAGAGCAGGCGCAAGTAGACCATTGGAAAAGGCAACTCAGTCATTGTGACCTAGCATAAAATCGTCAGTAGCTGAGTTTGTAATATGAATTAGTCCTATTAAATCCAGTTTTTATTTTTTGTACAGTCAATAATGTAATCTTGCACATAAAATTTTAATTCTCCTGTCAAAATCAATGTCAAAGATTACAAGTTATTATCTTTAAATTAGGAGATATTAGGCTGTAAATTGTGGCAAGAACTGGAATAGAAGCTGCTAGTGGATGAATGCAATGTGGAGATTAAAACATGTTCTCTTCCTAATGTATTGTTGTTGATAATACATCATGGTAAGCAAGTGTATCTCATGAATACTTATGCCTTGTTCAACATTTGAGGTGCCCTCATGCTTCTGAATGCTTTTGCTGTTTACATCTGAGTCACTACCGAAGTTTGGTTTTCCAGATTGATAATGATAAGCCAACTGTAAAAAACGATATTAGAAGGGAAGGATACAACAGTGAGGGCTCAATTCCTTGCATGGACAGAGATTTTGTTGCCACCGTAAAACCTGGGACCATTTTCATGAAAAGACTTCATATGCCATTTGTGGAAATTAACATTTTTTTCTTCTTCATCTTTTTTTTTTTTTTAAACCTGAAACTAAGATTGGTTGAAAAGATGAAAATGTAGCTTGATTTGTCATAGTTTTTTGTTCTTGCAGAAATGTTTATATTGTTATATTATTGATTAAATACTTGTAATGAAAAAGTATGTGACCAAGTGGGAAAGCATTCAGCAATGAAAACTAGAACCAACTCAGCAGAGTATTCCATTGATTGTCCAGTATGCGGCAGCCTGTGTCTATCAGAGTTTGATTTGAGATCCCACATGAGGTTTACCAATGAATAAAATTCTAGGCTGAACTTGAATTAATCACAGATTGTCAGCCATCTATGGATGTTTAAGTCACGCAGTGCATCTGTTGTTACTATACTTCGCACTTGACATGACACATGCCTACATTACTTTACTTTACTTAATAAAGCATCTTTATTAACTGAAGTAATTAGTTCTCTTCCTTAACTGTCTTTTGATTTTGATCAGCTTCGCTTTTGGTTCCTTTTTTTGCTGCTTTCCAAATAATATAGTTTGAGATGATACAGGTCAATTGAATTGCCCTTGTGGTATTGTAATATGCATGATTTTACTGTTTAATTGATTTTTTGTAACATGAAGTGAGGCAGTATATCAACATCTATGTCCCCTCTTTCATTCTGTACTTAGATGTAAAGATGGCTAATGAGAACCGCAAGCATTCAGAAGGCGAGCGTGGTGGCTTCGGTGGACGAGGGCGTGGAGGGGATCGCGGTCGAAGAGGAGGGTAAATATTACATGATGGGAACAATGACAGTTCTGTATGAATTTCTTTTTGTTTTGTGCGCCAACTTATTGACCTTTCTTAGTTATTTCAGACAGCATTTTTTTTTTTTTGACTAATTTGAACCACAGATAGTGATCTTATTAAGTGTATGAAACTATTTTAGTATAGAAAAAAGCTCATTTATGATTTGTGTTAGCATTGCAGTTACTTGGGGAGTGGCAAACATTTGAGTTTCAGATTCACCATCTTTGCCTGATCTCATGAAGAAAAGAAAGTTTACCTGCAAATATTTTCACCTTACAATTCACAGTTGAAGTTATTTTTTTAATCAGTTAAAGCATTTAAAGTGAAGAAAAGAAAGCATCATTTGTATAAACACAGAAATGTGTGCTTTTCTTGTAAGAGATCAGTATTACTTTTCTTTAGGCGTGGTGGCTATGGAGGGATGGACAGAGACAGATCCCCTCTCCGTGATGATCCACTGCGAGATCCCTACTTGGATCCTTACCGACCTGGGGGTCCTCGTGGTCCTCCTGGACGTTTCCCACCACCACCTCCACCAGGGTAAGATAAAATCCTCCCTTTTCTATAATACTTTTAACTCCAGTATGTTTAACCTACCAATTGGCTATTTGTTTTATAGAAAAAAACTCAGAATTAACTAAAACCAGCAATTTGTTGGATCCGTGGCTGGATCAAATTTTGCTGAGAATTTTTTTTTAATGTCTTGAAAGATTGAAGTCAGGCCGAATGCGTCACAGATAGATTGTGTAAAGCAAAAAATGAGGAATAAAGAAATAATCTCCTTTGAAACATTTTGCGATTTATTATTGCATTTGTAATTGTTGTACTGTAAGTATAGTAAATTACTCTTTGGGAGAGATCGATTTTTACCCCTTTTTTTAAAAAATGTTTTTTTCTACCTTTTCAGTGAATTTGGCTTGAGGGACCCATACTTCCCTGACCCATACGGACGAGGTTATCCAGATCCGTGGTTACCTCCACCAGATGATCCATACAGGTGATGAGACTAGAGACTTATGCAGGGATCACTCAATATTGTCCTTTTTGTGAATACTGAAATTTTTCTATGGGAATGCAACTGATTTTTCATATGTCAGTTTATGTCAATAGGTCAGGTATTGATATTAATTATGTGGTTCACTCCAAGTAATATCAGCTGTGAAATAATGATGAATGGAATATTTTATAATTAAAATGCATCATCAGTGATAAAGTAGTTTTTCTTAAATGGTTAAACTTCAAGCTTTGCTATTATAATGCTCAATGGCAAAACACATTTTCCCTGAATTTTTTTTTTTTTTTTTTAGAAAATGGGGATATGGTTTTGCCATCTCTCTCTTGATACACAGTAAATATGAAAGACAAATAATGTGGTCTGTAGTTGTTAGAGAATGAAATCATGCACTATGTGCACTATCCACTAGCACTTTTACTACTGCAAAAGCTTTATATTTGAATTGATAAGGACATAATAAAACTTTTAAAAAAAAATAATAATAATAATAGATCTGTCAAAAAAAAACAAAAAAACATCAGTTTTGGAACAAATACTATATATGTGTGACAGATAATGAAGATCACACAATTGGTAGCAGCATTTCAAAATTGGTTCTCAAATATTTTATGATCTTGTCTCAATCAAACTTGATGTGCTCCTCCAGACGAGATCCCTATGCAGATCCTTACAGAGACCCATATGCTCCACGACCTCCACCTCCACCCATCGAATGTGAAATTTTTGTAGTCAGTTCACAGTTAAGGTAGGTAAATCTTGCGGGATATTTTTAGGCATGTCAGAATTTCAACTTTAATAGAAAAATAGACTTTTTTGGCTGTCGTCAGTTTCTTTGCTTGCTCTCAAAATTTCAAATGCTTCCACATAGATATTTCACTTGTACTTTGCTGTGGGAAATGTATTGGGTGGATATTTAGAGTGTGAAACATTATCTAACTTTGGGAACGAAATTGAATCCCAAGATTTTAATTTGTACAAATAAAATTTCATTGTAGAAATGGGATAGACACTACTCTGGAATGAAAAGTGGGGTGTCTTTGAGACGTTTCACTTATTTTTTAAAAAAAATTTTTATGCCTGTTACCAGTTGGTCGCACTCTATTTCTTCCATCATCAGCATGCAGTATTGACAGCATTAGGTAGAAACAGAAACAGAGCAAAATAGCAGCTGGCTCATTCATTACCACCTGCAAGAAGTATAAATTTGACTCTGTCCATCTTTAAGTAACTTGGGCTGTAAGGAAACCATTGTGAAGGACTCCTTTTCACATTGTTTACTTTCGATTTATGCAGTGCATCTTCATTTTGTGAAAGAATGAAATCACAAATCTAGTTCGGTATGTGGCTAACATCATTTTGAAACAGAGTTGTGACTTTGCGCATTAAGGACAATTCGCCTTGCTATTTTTAATCGTGAATTCATAGTGATTACACTTTTGACCAAGATTTCAAGCATCTGTCAGATCAATTTTTAGAAAAACTGATATTGCTTTAATGTCCATTTCAAAGTTTATTGTGTACTTTGTAGGTAATAACTCTTAACAACTAAAATATGTCTTTTGTAAGGGATTTTTGCTATTATCGTATGCAATGCTGATGTAAACTGTCCCTGTTTGCATGATTAGGGCTTATGGTGAAGCTGTGGAGAGTCGAGTGAAAGAGCACAACATTATCACAGCTGTCTCTGTCATCCCTGAGGGACGGACGGCCCCACAGATGATTGAGGAAGTCACAGCTCAAAATGCCCTCTTTGCCATCTTCATCAATCCTCAGAATGAGATGCATCGTTCACTCACGCTCAACATCTTACATGGCACGCCACAAGGTAAGTTTGCAACCAATAGTACTGTGCTTTGTTTAAACCATTTTTTTCTCCAGTCTTTGTCCTTTATGCTTTGTAATAGCCAAGCCATTTATATGTTTAAGTAACAAATAGACTTGGAAAATGGCTTACAAAATTATAATGACCTCAGTAGCACATAGATCCTTTTAAAAATATACTTAGTATCGAGGACCGCCGATTTTGTTTCAGAAGAAATTACATCAAGCTGTATTGACCAAATGATTGCAGTGCCTCAAGATATAAACAAAATGAGGAGAACAAGCGACTCGTTATGGCACAAATGTTTGCCACAGAGAGATAAATGAGATACGCAGACCTGCCGATTTAACTGGAATTTTCTGATTTTTCCCCACAAATTCCTATCCTTTTGATTTCTTTGATTGTGTGTACAATGTTATGATTTTTTGTTTTGCCGACACCGGGCGGGCCGTACTCATTTTGAACTGTCTTGATTTCATTTCGTCGAAGTGCTGGATGTCAGGCATAAGCACATCTGTGTCTCAACGAACTCGAGTTTTGGTGCTTAGTCTTGCAATCGTTATGCTGTGTCGACAATTCTTATTACTCCTTGTCTTGTGTTAGTAGCTGCATCTTATCGAAAGGAACTGTCTTTAGCCGTTTTTGTCATTATTTTTTAAAATATTGTTATCCAGAAAGTGGTGGATTATTATTTTTGTTCGATCTAAGAATTATACTGTATCTAAATATGTCGATTAACTTACTGATAATGTTCCCGCAACATATGCGGGACAGTATGGTGGTCAATTGAGCTGTTTCCGGCACCCCATGCGGGATCGACTTCACGATTTTTTCACAGCAACCCATTTTCCGCAAATGCCCCAGGAACCACCTCTTACCGTTGAGACACCATTTGTTTCGTTTCATACCGAGTTTGCCAGAAGTCGGTCAGTAACTTTTTGAGTTTTTGAAGAACAAGAAAAGTCACTTCAAAATGAAAGTAGGGAAAGAAAACAATAGGGATTACGATCATAGTCAAAGCACCAGCATCTTCCCTGTCTATATCTAATGGTTTTACATCTAGAGAAACTTTTTCTGCACAGCAGGCAGAGATGCAGACATGCCTACCCTCCCGCCTTAGGGAGGATCATCCTGCATTTCAACTCAGTAACCCACCTTCCCGCCCTGTGAATAAAAATTCCCACATTTGGACGGATTTAGATACTTTATACTAGTTTTTCCGCATTTCATGCTTTGACATCATTCTAAATGCTGCAGGAATATTTTTTCACTCACAGTCCAGCAAGAAAATTACATTCTCCTGTTTGTTGCTTTGGGCAGTAGTCCTGCGTGCTGCTGTTGCCAAAGCCTGTGTCTGTAGGCCAACAGTACATGATGTAGCCTAGTCCAGACATGTTGTGTTATGTGTTACACCCTGCCCATCCTGCCCACATGCTAAGTAGTTGTTCACGTGCGCCCGTCATTTATGATCCGATCATCGCGTGGCCCACGATCGCTCTTGCAGTTTTCTTACCGTGGTGAATCCATCCTGCATCTTGTTTTGTTTTCACTTTCTGTTTGCTTGTTTGTCGCCGATCACGGTGTAAACGATATAGATGTAGATTCGTCCAGGGATCTTTCACTCAAAAGTCTTGTCGGATGCCGACAATCTGTTAAGCATATGAATATACGTCTTTACTCATACGTCATTGGACAGAAGTTGACAAGCTGGCCATAACATGCATCACCATGTAAGCCCACTGGCCTTGTGTGTGTGCCATGCATTAGTTATAGTCCAGTCAGTTTTCCTCTCTCCATCCACTGCCATCCCCCTTGTGCACTCAGTCTCGCCAACTGTGTGAGCCCCTGGCACTGTCCTCTACTTTCCCACAGGCAGTCAGAACCGTCAAAAACCCGTTGTCCAGTACTACTAATTGTTACATGTGAAACATTACATCAGTGAAAGCGCAGCGGGGTGGCCGTGAACCTACCACGTACTCCTCTTCCTATCCTTCAGTGAAGTGATAGCACGCCTTCTCCTTCAGAAATGTAAGAGGATGGCACACCAAAATAGAAATTTATGTAATGAATTTCCTAAACTTTTATGAATAATGCAAAATGCACTAGATCTATACAGACTTGAATTAAAGTAAAAACTGTACACTGTGTTATGAATCTGTAAAGAATGTAAGAAATGCAGATCTAATTTTTCGTGTAATATTTATATCGAATGAAACCTTAAGTTCACATGCGAATGTTCCATTGGTTTGTTATGTAATCCATAGTTATCCTTAGTAGGAACTACGGATCGGTAAATTTTCTTCCTTTTCCCTGATTTTTCCCTCCCTTTAAAGTCAGATACCCCTCCTCCACTGTTGTGAAGGTAGGCAGGTCTGGGGATGTGGAAACGGTCACTGTCAGACTGCTGGGGAACTCAGCTAGATCTAGATCTACATTTTATAACATTTTCCCCAAGTTCTCTGGAAACCCAAAAGCTGACTCATCTTTAAAAAATCAAAAAAAAAAAAAAAAAATTGACATAATTCATTTCTGTTCTCTGTATCAGATAGTGTTGATTTAGTACTGCTAATGGTTGATGCGGAACTATGAAAAGTGTGTTTTTAATTCTTGAAATTCCTCTGAAAATGCCAGTCTTCAGTGTATCCAAACTCAAAAAAGCTCAGTCTTCAATAAGTTAAGGAAGTACATGTAGTGTATTGCTAGTCCAAAGAAGATTATTCATTGATCAAACTTTTTTTTAAATATGTGTAGATTTTAAACTTGAACATGATTAGCTGTAATATTAACAAAGGTGACAGTATTTATAGAGTCTGCTGAATTGTCCAATATGGATTTTCTCCAGGTAGACATTCATTGCCGTCCCTTAAGATACATTATCACTTTTTCTTCCTTGAAAATTATATATATGTATTTTTTTTATTTTTTTTCTGACTTGCTGACTTTTTTGGTCACACGGTATGCGATAGAGGTGACCGAACACTCGCTTACTTTGTTCACACCCTGCCGATTTTTGTACAATGCTAGAATACTTTACTAAGGCAACATGTGTGGTCATGGGAAAGCCTATTCAATGTGTACTGTCTCGTGGTAGTGAAAATAGCTCTCTAGTCCAAGTGGTTAAATTATTATTATTTTTCTTTTTATTATTTTTTTTATTTCAAATACAACAGGTTTCATGGTGACTTTGGTCTAGATGTATGCGCAAACATAAAACAGACCAAGTTTTGATTTCTGATATATTTAAATATGATCTACTGTAAATCTGGCAGTTTTGATACCTTAGTGTAGTTCATGACTTTCATCTGACAATATTAACCAGTCAAATAAAGAGTTTTTTATTTATTTATTTTTTAATCTTATACTATTCTCATCCTTACTATTCTAATCAGCATAGCTTTGAAAGTGATTGCAATGAAAGTTTTTTTTATTTTTGTACAAAACTGAAATTTTATAATAACATCTTAGTTTTTTTTTTGTTTTATTTACATGATTACTGAGCACTCAAATTCCCAATAGTTAATGAAATAGACCATGAAAACTCTCAAAACTAAGTACTTTGTAAAGTTCTGAATCATCAGAAAATGCTACAGGTGGGAGAAAATTGTCAGCGAAAAATTATTCCCACACCGTCGCTGCTTGTGAATGATAGGAAGTGGATTTGACACTCTTACCAAGCACCACACTTTTTTTCCAATCTAGTATCTTCCTATGAAGAAAGCATGACAAATGTTATTGTTATTTAATTTTTAAAAAAATATTAGTCCATCATGTTTTATGATCTTGTTTTGTTTTTTTTTTTTCTGTCCCGATACAGTTGTTTGAGGGAACATTACATTGTTTAGTCATCTGTCCCTTCCCATTGTCGTCACTTTCGACACAAAACCATTTACAAGCATTTCAAACTTTCGACTTTAGTTGGAATTCCGACTTTTTGGTCATCGCCAAAAGTTTCCTACTTTTGGCCGATCAACTGCTGACTTTTCCTGAAATCACGAGACAATTGCGGTTTTAGAATAATTTGCGATATAAATTTTGCACGATGACGACAATGAACCGAAAGTACAAAAGAGTTATCCTCATAGATACCTCGGACGATAGTCGGACTGTTTGGTGGCTGTTTGAAGATCGAGTGGTCGCGTGAGAGTTGTTGATAGAATATCAGCACATCAAAGTACTGACAACAACAAATAATGTGACTATGATCTTAGAAATACTAGTGTAAGAGGGCAGCCGTTCATGATCTAGATCTAATGTAATAATGCTTGATGATTATGACGGCGGCACTGCCTGTGGGGTCAGAGGTAAATTTCCGACCTTTTTGTGAAAACATTTTGACATCCTTGCATTTAAAAAATAAGACAAGCCAAAACAAACAAGTGAACAAAAACATAGGAAAAAAACTAACACAAAAGAACCACTCAAAGCATAATTTTGCTCTGTGGCAATATTACTGAAAACCAGATTGGATCTTCTGTTTTGTGCATGTACTGCGACTGACAAGAAAATTAAAACAGGCACACGGATTTTCACAGGAACCCGCCTGTGGGAATGTCGAAGTTACGTTTGTTGGTGATTTCCCAGCTGGCGTCAAAATATTTACAGTTGACCCGTTGAGCCTTATGAGGTGCCACCCAACCGACCGTGCCCTTTTTTGTTCTGGGTGTAAAAAACATTTCTCTGAGTTAGTTTCAAACAGGCAAACCTGGGATGGAGTACAAAAAAAAATTAAAAAATTGCGAATATTTGAATGATGTTTGCCTAGGAATGACAAATTTCCAGCTCTTGTTGGAAAGTTGACTTCGCGTTCGCTACCGGCCTTTTTTGTTTGTTTTCGTTGTTTTTGAGGGGGGGGGTCCCGATCAGCTGAAGACTTGTTTTTTCATGAGTCTACCAACCATTTTTTTTTTTTTTTTTTCCCCCAAGTTTTTTGAAAATTTATGTCAAATATTACGTGATGGACACACAATGGACGAGTGCCAGAGTTTTGTTCATTGACAGCTGATCCATCGCTCAATAGCTTAAATTCAAGATCTAAATGTACTAGAAACTCGCGCATTCCCAACAATATACAGTTACTCTGTCACAACAGAGATGTTAATTAATCAAACATCAACCCTTGAATTCCTGGTCATGGTCATAGTGTTAGGAATCATTTCACAGCAGAAAACAAGATCTAGACAGGATTGTTACTTTCCCTCACAAAAAACTGAAGATGCTTTAGTACGTAGAGCATATTTTTTTTTTTTTTTTAAATCTTTTTTGTCTTCCTTCTCTTGCTTGTTCATTTTTTTTTTCTTTGTCTTCAAATCGTTTTGATATCCATATACTCATTTGTTAACATCCATAGATATGCACTGAGGAAAATGACTAAAGTTTTTGTTAATGGTATGGGTGGTATTTATTTTGTTGAGTAATTTATTTTAGTGCAAAATGTTTTTCATTTCATGGGATATACTTCTTTTCTGTCATTTTTCCTTTTATCTTTAATTTAATCGGTTGTTAAATTTTTTTTTCAAAACCATCAAAGCAGCATACAGTTTTTTACGTTTCTATTCGATCACTCCATTCTTTCTTCCACTAAAAATTATCTGTGGCCCTTTGTCTGAAGTCTTCTTTCTGCCAAATATAAACTACAGGGTTTTATGGTATTTCTAATAAAGATATCTATGCTATTTGCTCTGAATCTTTTTTCTCCGTTTGCTCTCTCTGTCTCTTTTTTTATTAAGATAAAACAGAAAAAAATGTTTCTACTAAGAACTCAAGTGGGTCCTTTGATCCCAGTCTTGAATCAGAATCATGACCTCAAGCTGGTTTTATTTTCCTACTTTGACTCCAGACCATACAGCCATATATAATGGTAGGAATGAACATGCTTGTTGAGTACATAATGATGTACACACATACAGTAAACTAAGACACATAACAACAATTAGGCTTTGCCACATTTTGCACCAGTTTCACCAGTTTCCATATTGGACCTTCGATGGTAGATGCTGGTATGTCAAAATTTCCCGTGAAGACACCCACTCTCGGGCAGCTGAAAGGCAAACCATTACCGTGATCGTATCAGGATTTACTTGGGCAACTCAGGCAGGATGTTTTGTATTTCGTGGAGATAAGTGCCATATGGAGACAGGAATAAACCCAGCATTAGGAGTCAGACCGTGAAAGTCGTTGTGTGATCCGTTAGTATGCTTATGTTAAGAAATCAAATAGCAAAGTTGCATAATTAACTTAGATTGGAAGTTACATATTTGAAAGATGATGTCTTTATCTGCACATGTTTTGTGATGTTTGTCAGCTTGAGTATTGTAGACGAAGGAGCATTTGTTGGAATTTTTTTATCAAATTTTTGTCATGAAAATGTGTTTGAAATGTCTTACCAAGTGAGTAGATCTGATTTTGCATATAAAAGAAATCACCCTCCCTTTTATGTTTGCAAAAAGGGAGACAGAAGAGAGGAAGATTGTCGGACCTAGGCTTCAGAAATGTGTAGCTCAAAATAAACATTATTACACCATGTAACGTTCTCATAAAACCTTCTCAAAACCATATATATTATTACAGTTTATGAGCATGTATGTGTCCTAACAGGGAAGGTGTTTAGGTCTTAGGTGTTTTATGTGACAACATCAAATCTGCAATGTTCCATATGGTGTCAGTGCTGAATCCTTTGAAATTTTTTTTGAATTTGTTGTAAATGTAAATCTGTGTGGTGTGTAAGGCTGTTATGACTGTTTCTCTCCCTCCACTCTCTCCAACCTCACAGAGCACAGGAACATGCCTCTTGACGATGCCATCACGCTGATTGGTCGCAGTTTTGTTCAGTACGTGGACGGGCTGCGAGAGAAAGCCAATGCAGCTGCTGCACCCTTGCCCTCGACGTCATCAAGTGTACCCCGTGTTTTTCTCCCGGCCTCCACAGAGGTTGCTTATCTCCTCAATTTGTTGGCAGACAATCGAGCCCTAACTATCCAAGAGTTAAACACGGTCATCAAGTATTTGCAGGAGCGCAGAGACAAGCTCATTGATGCTGAAAGCCGTCCCATCGTCTCAGATGGTGAGAATTTGCTTTGTTGAAAAGAATACTGCATTTCCTGTGTCTTGATACGAATAACAGGGCATATGGGCTGGTTAAGGCTGCTTGTGAATGACATGAAAGTCCAGTTCACAGAAAAACCTTTAACTCATTGGGTAGATATAAAATTGATTGCCATTTGAGAAAATGGCCAGTTCACATGTAGTATTAGATGCAAATATCACTGTATATGTAAAGGACAATGGAAAATGAGGACATTACAGATGTCAGTGTTGTTTTATTTTTGTTGTTGTTGTTTTTTTTTTTTGTTTTTTTTCTGAGAATGCAAAATGTTCATTTGGAATGATCAAAGAGTAGTATAGCCTGTTTATTCATTCATTTTAAAAATAACAATGTCATATTCTTATATCACATAGTGTCATTTTCTAGCAATATCTTCTCAACATGCAGAGTGTAAACCAGAGGTGCCAATTTTCCGTAAAATAAAAAATGCCGGTAAAGTCACGGTTAAAATACCTGGTCATCATTTACGGAACGGAATTGCCCAAGCAGATGACAGAATACGAATAAATTATTTTACAGAATAATGTGAACTCTTGTTGAGCCCCAAGGACCTGCATAATAATAGAACAATGCATGCACACTCAAACAATAACATCTGTTGGGTGTGCCTGCTAGGTCTAGCCAACTTTTGCTTACTGGAGGGACCCTTCGGTTGGATTTGACTGATGTTATGCAGATATTTACAGTTGATTTAGTGGTAATTTCATATTCTACCGGATTGTTATTAAAAGCAAGACATGGATGGACATGTCAATGATTATGCTGAACACGATAAATGAGTGAATATCAAAGAAATAAACAAATCCTTGAAGGGTTGCATGGGAAAGATGCAGACAGTGAATTTATCACTCAAAAGCCAAAATGTGAGGCCAGAGTCCATTATGGATCCTATGAGAAAGTCTCTCACTAGCCACTCTGAGAAAACTGATCACCGTAAAATCAGAAAAGCCTTACTTTAAAGATATCTAAATCTTCGCCAACTTATCTAACTGCCACAATGAACATGGTAATGTGCACTGGCATTGAAAAATTACCCCCCTTGCTTAGATGAAAGGTAGTGTTGAAATGTAAACAAGGTGGTTGAAAATGTATTTCAACCTTTTTTTTTTTTTTTTTTCAGTAAATGAGGGGGGGGGGGGCCCTCCTGGCCTTGCTGCCGTCTTT
>JBCAUA010250759.1:0-20295 GCA_038406235.1 Peronia verruculata | reverse complement strand
TGAGTGAGTGAGTGAGTGAGTGAGTGAGTGAGTGAGTGAGTGAGTGAGTGAGGAGTGAGTGAGTGAGTGAGTGAGTGGGTGAGTGAGTGAGGGAGGGAGGGAGGGAGGGAGGGATGGAGGGAGGGAGGGAGGGAGGGAGGGAGTGGGGAAGTGAATCAGTTAGAAAGTGAGTGAGTGAGTGAATGAGGAATTTGTGTGAGTATGTGTATGTACAGGTGTGTGTGTGTGTGTATGCGTGTGTGTGGCATAGCCAAGCCCCCAGCTGCTCACTTATACCCGATGTTTTGAACAAGAGCTGTCAGCCGATATCTCAAACAGCAGGGAGAACACACTGCAACGTCTCACACTTTTTCACTAACTATAACTTTAGAAAGCTCTAGGTTACCATCGAACTGACGTACCTACCTGTTTACCACTGCGCACATTGCCCGGCTATTAAAAATTAAAGAGAAATAAGTTTATGAAGCTTGTGCTTATACAAAGGAAAACAATTGGCACACACACATAGGATGTCATGAATACACCTGTTTGATGCTTCATACTTTCCTTACGAAGAACTGAGAAACAAAATTAAGTTTATGAATTTGGCAGACATCCCAACAAAATCATGAATATACCTGTCAGACGTTTCCTGCATTGTTTTCATAGAGTTAAAAGAAAAAGTACACAGTTGTGAAATTTGAGGAGATACTTGCCAATACACGAGTAAACCTATATGACATTTCACACTTTCCTTTCCAGAAATAAAGAAATAGGGCCTGTAGGCATGTGAGATGTGCAGCACCGAGATATTAAAGAAATCACGAATGTACATGTAGGATACTTTATGCCATTCTTTCACCAAACTGAGAACGGATACATCTGTAAATAATGGAGAAATGTGCATGGTCTCCCGAGTTTGCCCAGTTAGACACTTCAGCTCTTCCGTGCCCAGAGCCAAAGAAAACGTTAATATTATGTCTGTGAGTATTCAAGATCTCATCAAAATACGCATTTGTCACTGCATAAGTTCCTTACACAGAACTAACAAAATTATGTTTTTTGCCGAGATAAAACGAACTCATAAATTAGCTATGTATACCTATTTGAGATTTCATATTATATTCTTTAACGAGAACTAAGCAGCTATTATGTCTCTAGTGGGCTAAATAACGATTGTCTGATATAACTGCTAATAACTGATATAACACTCCACACCTACTTCGCCTACAACCTAAACTAACAAGGTATGGATTTATAAAATTTACAGAGATACAAAGGAACTCCGGACTACACCTGTTTCTAAGATGTCAATTTTGCTCTTTTCTGTGACTGATAAGGATATGATCTATTGTCTTTGCTTTTAGAAAAGCTTTAGAGATGATCTGACCAGTTTTTAAATGAGAGTGTGTCAGTGTCTTGTCATGAAACTGATGAAGGAGGGCGTAAATTCACTGACCAACAATAATTATACAGAAAGTCTTATCGGCTATCGTACTACGACTCTAAGTTTGGATGGTTGTTTCTGGCTGAGAAATCTCAAGAGGTCGTTTTAAGATTGCAACATTAAAATCTAATATAACGCTTACCGCATAGTCAAAATATTAAATAAAATTAGAACATAAAAAGCAACGCTTGATTTTGTGACAAGGCAGTAAGTACTGATGTGCTGCTAAATCCCAACACAAACAGACAAACTAACAGCATCTCTTGAACATTTTTGTTACACGTTAATTCAGCTGAAGGTAAACAACAAAGCATTCAATCATTGAAATGTCAAGGATTGAAGACAAAAAACACTGTCAGAACAAAGAATTCCGTAGCGGGGTCAGAAATTGCAGACATTTAAAAATAATTTAACAACGTTGTCGTTGTTGTGGGAGTGCCATCAAAGAGATGGTAACGTTTTGATACAAGGTATTTCTTAGCAACTGTAGCTTGAGTATCGGCCGAGAGATGTCTTCGTATCGAGGGGCCAGATCTTCAGAGACAAAGATTGCCTTCACAACTTGAGGATACTCGCTAGGTGTAAGACAAACAGAGACCAGACGAGAGCAAGGGAATAGTGGACACCTTTAATCGCGATTTATCCATTCATCCACCAAACCATCCATTCATGCTTCTACCCATGCATCCTCAAAGGTATCCAAGCATCCACCCTGGCTTCCATAAATGCATGCATCTACACATTTACGCTTCCATCCATCCACCCATCCATCCATACATCCACCTATCTTCTCATCCGTTCCTCCCTCCCTCCCTCCCTCCATATTCCAATTTAACAGTGAAAGCAAGCCTAAAAAGTTAAGATATGCGCGGAAAGGCATGATGCTGCTGCCAATTCCATTTAAATTTAACAAATGACGATGTGAGTGATGATCGATGCTGACAATGATGACTGGTGTTCATTTCATTTGCATAAAATGTTTAATTGCAGTTTTCTAGGAATTTACCACTTTCACACACACACACACTCTCCCTCTCCCTCTCCCTCTCTCTCTCTCTCTCTCTCTCTCTCTCTCTTAAACTTCATTTGTAAAAGTATTTCATAATCATCATTGCCCTGGCGAATACGCAAGTAGTTTCGAACATTTTTTGTTACTTCGGCATATTTGGTGATTGTTTGCTTTGTATTTTCTCCTATAATTAAACAACAGGTGTCAATCTTTGTCCAAATACTCAATTAAATTTTGTCAAAATGAATGAGGATTCTAATGGTGATGATGATGATGATGATGATGGTGATGACGTGCTTGTGTATGTTGGTTTGTTACCAAACAGAGAAATCACCACTCTTTCGAAGCTTTGGCTCCTGTATGTTTTTGTTTTATGCACATTCTATTTAAGTATTTGTTTCTAAGGGCATTTCTCTCTCTCTCTCTCTCTCTCCCTCTCTCTCTCTCTCTCTCTCTCTCTCTCTCTCTCTCTCTCTCTTGATACTCAAACTGTTGATCATTTCACTGGTAACAATGATGCATGTCCTGATGAAGAGACCAATTTTCTGAAGATGCTAAAAAAAAATAAAAAAATAAGCGCTTCACTGATTCTATCAAGTTTAATGTATTTATTTTCCATTCATCATTGTTGTTTGTTTATTTTGGTATATTGAGTTTGTTACCAATAAGTTGTCAGCTGTCATTTGTATTTCAAGACATTCCAGTGAAACGAAGATGATGACGACATTGCGATCATGACAACGAGAACAATGAGTCATCGAGGGCATTAATCCCTCTCCCCCAGTCTCTCTCTCTCTCTCTCTCTCTCTCTCTCTCTCTCTCTCTCTCTCATACATTTTTCTTTATCTGGAGCCATTGTATTTCTACATTTCTATTGACTAAACACAACCATAGAACTGCTATCTTTGTCAGTAGTTACAGCAAAAACCGTAGATAATCTTTGGTTATATTAGCTCTTGTAGACCATGAGAACGAAGCAGTGACATAAGCTTTTGTAAAAAAAGCAGATAGATGGTGTGATATTATGATGGCATATGGCGAGTCAGTCTAGACGCTAAAATTGCAATGCAAAATAATATCTAAAATAGGTGAAGCACGAAAGACATTAATATACTAGAGAGAAAAAAAATGAATGTGAAAGAAGTAAGAAAGAAAATGAAAGAAGGAAGGAAAGAAGGAAAGAAGGAAACAGAAACTGTGTTTCTTGTGAAATGAGACGACTCCATGCCAGCTCACTTAGATCACTTGTGGCTTTCAGTTCGCCTATTCTACCTGAGCTAGGGGATCAGGAGGGGGCTGTCAAAATATTTTGGAAGTTTGTAATAATAACACAGTGCAAAGATCGGCCTGTCTTGGAACTGTTTCCATCTTTTCTTTTCCTTTTTTTAATCTTTAACTCTACTTTACTACAGCTGCCGTTAAGGAAATAATTTGTGATACCTTTGTGAATTTATCCATTCTACATAGACTGGAGATTCCTGAGGTAAAAGAAACAGAAAGTAAATGGTTAAATAAAAGAAACCTACAGAATTTGTCTATTTGCACAGCAGTCAATAATTCGAAGAAAAAACAGCTATAGAATGTGATTAATAGTTTTTCTATTGCCCTGTTCGTGGGTGGCTTTGTGAAAGGCTTTGATCGTTGCTTTTCTGATTCATCTAGAGGGGGAAAAAAAAGTCCAGAGTGCTAAGCGATTTCCCCCTTCATCGTTCCTTGATACTGCTGTTGACGGATGTAGCTTTGCGCATAACAGGCGAACTCTAAAATTCTTTGACAAAACGCTTTTCTATCATAGTTTAATTAATCATTTAATCATTAATTCATATATAACTTTCCCACAAAAATTAAAGGACCAACATCTCAATTCTCCAAGAACTGTCCTTTGCTCACTATGTACCCAAAAGGCGAGATAACAACACTAAAGGTCTGCTTTTTGGGAAAATGACATTTCCAAGACAGAGGCATTTTATCAGCATAGACTCGAGCTGCTAGACAGGAATGTTGCCAAGGTAAAACCAAGAAGGCAAGACAAGAGGGGGATAATGGAATAGATTGACGAGAATGCTATACTACACAATACGTGATCAAGGATTTTTAACCACACATTTTAAAGGTTTTTTAACCATGCATTATGTTTTTTAACCAAACATCATGAAGCTTTTTAACCATACATTATGAAGCTTTTTTTTTTTAACCATATAAAGCTTTTTAAACCATGCATTACGGGACGTTTAAAACATTTATCACATTTTCAGTTCATCTCTTTCCTACCCACCGCATGTAGATATTTGTGATAATGAAAACAACCTGGAACGAACAACAACAACAAAAATATAATCTTATATTTATTGATTTTCTTCAAAGAACACCATAAATGAAACTTTTTATCACTCGGAGTGATTATCAGGATCCTACATGGACGGCTATCTCATAGATAGCGGACGTGTTGCTTTATAACTTTTTATAAAACTTTACCAGGAATTCAGATTAGCGCATCCCTCATTCTATCCGAGCGCTCAAAACGTAGATCCATGTTCTCGGAGACAAGAGAGCTGATCGCTCCTCTAGGAATGCCGCCAAACAAAATTTGATGTGAACACTCCTGTACATTATACGGTAATAACTAAAGCAGCAATCCTGAGCCCAAGCAATGCAAATTTTCTTTAAACTTTAATTAGGAAAAATTATTGTATTACGGCATTTATTTTAACCCTAGATGTTTTTTTTTTCCTACGCCATAGCTCACATGTGTTTACAAGAAACGGTGTTGGCTATGAAATAAACCAACAACAACAACAACAGCAACAACAACATCTAAAGGCTGGAAATAGTTCAGAAATGGTAGTCTAGGCATCACAGTGAAAGAAAAATTTGTTATCGAGGGATCCTATCTCTTTCTCTTTCCATTTAAGTACATGTATGTTACGCCAGGTGGCGATCAGACAAAAATAAAACAAAGCATGACAAAAAAGCAAACAGAGAACAAACACAAAAAACAGATTTTTTTTTTTTATGAGATAAAATAGATAGAATTGTATACTAAATTAAAAAAACAACAACATTACACTTTATTGTCCTCATTGTGATACATGCATCAATAGCAACAACAACTGTTATAGCCTCAGTGAAAGTAATGTGATAATGATCTGATTATAGCACTGCTTGAGATATAATCTACTACTTTCTGCCCTAATAGAAATTAACAGTATAATAATCACAGTAAACAATAAACTTCTTTCTCCGTACCGCATGAGGAACTAACAGCCAAAAACTAATGGAGCTCCGATTTCCAAAGATTTCGGGAGTTATGGAATTTATTTACGAAAAGGCCTAGACAAATGATGAAAGAACAAACACACACATCTCCATTTTATGCTTTGTTTTGTTTGTTTATTTGTGTTGGTATCAAACAGTAAAACATCATAATTACAGTAACGTTTCGCTTAGCACGACTGACAACATTTGTGGTATATCAAAGAGTGTTAATTTTGATAATCAAAGATTGTAAAGGGAATCTAATCAAAAGAGAGACATACGTAGAGATATATCTTGCTATGTGCCCTGGCCGTATGTTCACAATGCCATACGTTTATGATATTGACTTTAGAGTCTGGTGGAAACCAACTTAGTACTATTATGCTCGGGATGGCCTGTGGCCTCGTTTTGCTAAAAAGATACTTCAGAAAGGGACACATCAGTATCCAAATTTGAAAAACAGCTTTACATGCGTCCCTGTCTTCCTTAGCATAATCACCGTGCTTCAATTTTCAGACTACCAAAGCTCATTCTTGAGAAACTTAAAAGAAAGTAATATTGACTTGAAATATTCTAACTTACACATGTGAAGCAAATGAGCCCCGGATATTTTAAAACATTGGAGTTGACCTCCATCTGAAGGGGGCTTGTAACGAGAGCAGCTTGGAAAAACGTGAAGTTTTCTAAATATACTGATTTATCACCTTTTGTTTCATTCCTATCCAAAACCTAAAAAACAACGTTTCTCTGCTTTCGTCGATCGGAATCACACCTGGCAAAAGCAAACAAAGCTCGCACCTTCAGGGCTCATTCATAATGTATTTTGACAATCTTCCTAGCAGTTATTCATAACTATACATCTCGTTTATTTCTCTACCTTTGGGAGGCAGGCAGAAATACTTTGCAAAGTTATTCATGCAATGCCATATGATGTCAATTTTGACAAACGTTCTAAGTATCCCAACCATGCTTTTTTCCATAATTTTGTTTTAGAGAATCGTTTTTCCAATTTGAAGATTTCCTTATTCTGATCTATGAATGCTGCTTGTTTACTATATTTGAACACTTCTTGACAATTTCAAAGCGAAAGAAATAAATAATGGATAATTAAATAAATAAAAAAAAAAAGTAAATAAATAAACTATGGGTGAAAAAAAAATGAATAAATAAAGTGAATTAAATCAATAAATAATGGGTCATGTACTTGTCAATGAAGTGAACTTTGTTTTCTAACACTATGGTGCAGGAAACTTTACCATGACCAGAAAGACTCCCCAGGCAATTTTGAGTTAGGGCAGTCACTCTGTTTGCCTTGCATTTCTGCAACGATTTAAAACTCATCAAGTCTCGACACGCACTTTTTATAGAATCTGTTCGGAAAATGGTCGTCTGAGATCACTAATGTAGTCGGCAAGAAAGTCGATTTTCACTCACAAGCTTTTCTGACACCTGAGAAAAAAAGTCATTTGTTTCGAATTACGTTGTCTCGCCACATTAAAAAGAAAGCCTTGACTGCAGCCATTACTTTCTTCCGCTCTGTTTGAGCTTCATCATTGAAGGAGAACACTTGGTAAGTCAGATCGTTTTATGATTACATAGCCGATATTTTGCTGCTGGTACTGTGCTGTCTGACAGACGGAAGAATGATTTTATTTAACCATTTTCTCGCCAAGACAGTCTGAGTTCATGTAAATGTGAGGGAAGACGAATACCATGGCGACGATGACTGAAAAGAAGAAGAGGAGAATGGGGAACAAGAAGTAAGAAAGAGAAGATGGAAGCGAAGAAGAAGAGAAAGAAGTACACGAAGAAGAAAAGGAAAGCAAAGAAGAGGAAAAGGGAAACGAAGAAGACGAAGAAGAAAAGGGATAACAAACAAATGAACAAACCAAAAAGAGAAAAAGTACAAGTACGTAAAGAAGAAATGAACGATTGTTCAGTTACGGCTGACAAAACGCAACAAACCCAGCGAGCAGCATAATTGTTATACGTCTCAATTTCTATAAAATGCTAGTTATCTACGAGTTAGTTGTGTCTAAACAATTGCTCAATAATAATTTATGGCATAACCTTTGACTGAAGACCTCAGAAAGCAAAATGTTAAAGCAAAGTTCACATAAGTGTTAAAAAAGGCTATAGTACTTAATACCAAATAAAACATTGGTCACAAATTAATTCTTGGGACTTCAGCACCTCAAGAAATGCAATCTTAGCTGACAGTTTAATCAGTCTCATTCGGACATTGTATAATTGAGACGCGACACGATCAAATCAGGCGCTCGTCAAATTTTGAGCATATGGAGTTCTTGGTATCACTGTGAAGATTATTCATTTCCCTTTCAGTGTATGAAAAAAAGTATTGGTCTACCTTAAGTAGAAGTTGACACATTGGCAATTAAAGACGACGGGAGTGACTGGTTGCTGGAGCTGAATTTAGTGAGAAAATAGCCGATCACTTTTGTAAATCCTTCTTTACCTTTGTTAGGTCATGCCACTAAATTACAATTTTTGGGCCTTTACTCTCTCTATTTCAGTCAGTTGAACTCTGAAATGCATTTTTAGATTAATATTGAAGGGTTTGGTGAAGAAAAAAATACGTTAAAAATTCATTCACTGTTGAAAAACATGTGATTTCGCCCGTCGGCTCAGTTTGATGAGCGCCTGATTTCATTGTGTCGCCTCTCAATGTTTGTACCCCTCTACTAAAATAAGACAGGGATTTCCAGCCGTTTGCTTAGTCAGAACAAATCTATTACAACACACATGGAAGAAAGCATAGATAAATATTCAACTAACAGTAACGATCAATCAATCGTTGTGGTGACAACAGCCTGTGGTCAGAGAGGTTGAGTAACTTTTCAGTTTGGCTAAGAACGTGTCCCCCTGAGAGCCTGCTTGTTGTCTCCCAGGTTCTTAGACAGAGAGTACTATGTATTCACACTGTCAAGATGGACTTTACTGTAAATTATTTCTTTATCTTTCAAATAAATTCAACACACTGTCTAAAAGTAATTCCTTGTGTTTTATCCAGGGTTAGTTCCAAAATCTGAGAGCAAAAATTGATGATTAATTTCAATCGAAGTGCCTAAAATATGTCTCCACCCATTTTATCCATTAGTCTACTAAATGTGTAACTTTACTCAAGCACATATGCATGCACACACACACACACACATAATTTTTTTTTAACCATAAAGATTCAATGGTTTTGTTGAGCTGAAATTAATATACACAAGTAAATCACTAATCCGACTCTTCAAACACACAAATATGCGCGCAAACAATTTTTTTAAAAAAAAATTTAAAATTAAAGTTTTGTAGAGATGAAACTAAGATCTAGATCACCAATCTGACTCTTCAATTGCTGGACAGCTGAAGACACCAATCATTATCCAGCATCCCATTCAATCTATGACAGTAAAATGTTTCCTGCCAGAACAAACTTCATGTTCTTTTCCATAAAATGCATGTGAAGGCTATTTGTTGTTTTACACTTTTACACAAATATAAACATACAGACAAAACTGATTATTATCTGAGTTCATCACAACCAATCTGAAATTCAAGCTCATGTCAGTTGTCAAAGTCACAGATGGCATCAAAAACATTTATCTGTACACCTAGTGACTCATCCAGGCTCTAAATTGACAAGATCAGTATGGCAATGCAAGCAGCTCCATTTATCTTTTAGAAATACTGTTCCTATGAACTATAATGTACTTTCATGCAACATTTATTTTAAAGTATATTACATGTCCCCAAGTTCCAACTACAGATATGGCGTGGCACAATGAAATCAGGTGCAGTCAAGCTGAGGTGATCAAGGAAATGTGTTTTTTTCAACAGTACATAAATTTTTAACACACTTTTCTTTTTTTTTCCACAGAACCCTTCAACATCAATTTAAAAATGTATTTTTCAGAGATAAATATGCTGAAATAGACTGAGTTAAAAGCCCAAAAGTTGTAATTTAGTGGCATGGTCTTATAAGGATTACCAAAAGTGATCGGCCATTTTTTCACTAAATTCAGCAACAGCAACAAGTCAACCCATTGTCTCTAATTGCTCCTCATATCTCGACTTCTACATAAGGCAAAACAAAAATTTGTTCACACACAGAAAAGGAAATGAATAATCTACATAGTGATCCCAATAACTCCATATGCTCAAAATCTGACTAGAGCCCGATTTCATCGTGTTGCATCTAATATTAAACGTATAATATAGTGGTCTCCAACTAAAAGCCCAGTCTGCCTAAGAACCCACCTCTGCTGTGAAAAAGAATTATTTCTCTATAGTTAAACCCTTTTAAGACCCTGCTCCCAAATAAATATCCATTTAAGAACCCCATGTTGGGCAAGACAATGAGTAATTATGGTCTAATTTCACATCAGATTAGAAATGCATCGTGCATATTTTCATTTCCCTGTAATATCCAGAGTGTTTTTTGTTTTCGCTCATGGAAAAAATCTCACAAACGGAAAAGACCATTAATTTATTGTATTTAGGAGGTTAAAGATTTCCTTCCAGAAATACTCTGTCATTACACTAAAAATAAATGGTCATGAAAAAAAAAAAAACTGACAAGTTCTAACAGACTCATTCTGAATCTCCACCTGGTGAGAGTTTTGGCCGCTTATAACTAAAATCACATTGTATGTGAACAATGTCGCAAAACAACCTATCTTTCTAACTGAGCTGAATTGAAAGATGAAGTTATTTTCTTTCTGCCCTGATTGTCAATGCTACTGTTGTTAGATACACTCAGAAAGCTGCCCTCTCCTTGCTCCTGTCTTATGTCCTTCTCTCTTTCCCCTCTTCTTCTTGATGTGTAAATGTATCTTATTGTGTTTGGCACAATATAGCTGTGATCATGCTGATGTGCCATTAAACCCTAACACAAACTCATGAAGCTGCACAATAACAACCCATGTTGTATGAGTTGTTTACAATGCCGCGTGTTTCAGTACTTTCACCATGTAAACAAAAAAAACAAAAAAAAGCAGCTGGGTGCCTCTACTGACTTACAATGCAAAAAACCAAAGCATTGATTACCATGTTCACAAGGACATTTCAAACAAATCCATTATTTTATAACTTATTTTCCAATGAATCAAATATACCTTATTGGTTCCTTTCCTTTCTGATAAAGAACAAGATCACCATCCCTGATTTCAATGGTTCCTCTGTGAAGCTCCATGCCTTGGTCATCAACATTATGCACTCGGAATGAACGAACACCCTCATCATTTCCCCTGTTGTTGCCAGAGTATGTGCAGCCCATTTTATTCTTCCATCACTCTGATCCACATTTCAGGTATGGCTTGGGAAAAAAAAAAAAAGTACATAACCGAACAACATCAACTAATCAGTTTTAAAAATGTCAAATGGGAATACCATAAAGTGAATCACAAAAACTTAATCTAAACAAGATTAGGGGTGGTGGCATTTGTGTTGTGACATGTGTTATAAAAATGTCTTCAAATTCAGATTTTTTTTCAAGCTTGGGATCTGCGTTTTAGGTTTTTGTCCACTATCTGTCACAGACCAAGGTGGCAAATGGTGAAAAAAGAAAAAAAAAAAAAAGCAGGAATCCTTTCTCTGCAACAATTTAGAAAAGTGAGCACTCATTTTTATTCAATATGGTATATGATAATCTATTGCAAGGCATAATCTAGGTAGCATGCATTTAAAACTAAATTTCATAAGAGTTTTGCTGGATTTTCATGACGAGAACTCAGGAAAGAGAAAAAGGAGTAATGCTTACTGGTTGATAAATGAATGTCAAAACTTGTATGCGGAGTGAGCGTGCTTACATGCAATTATACAGTAAAAAACCCATCATGGGACCAAAGCATGCATATGAGCAGAGTGAGCTTGTATTCAGAGTGCATTACTCCTTTTTCTCTGGAGCCTATTATTACTTCATTTTTTCTTGTTTGGGTTGACCTTTCATGGAAGGCTGCCCCTATTCGCAGTAATACTGCAGATAGGGAGTGGCGTCACCTCGCCTAATCGCAGTAGTACTGCAAATAGGAAATACGCGGCGGAGCTGCTATTCGCAGTACCGTGGATTTCCTACGCGCAGTTGTGTTGAATTACGTATGAACCTACGATTTGCACAGCGTTTGTTATCATTATTAGCAAGATGAACTTGAAATCAATCTTTGGACCTATACTTATTGCAGCCTTGTGACAATATCGATTTTCATATGCCTAATTGCGATAAGCTTTAGAATCTGATCATGAGATCCATAGGACTAAGGCCTGACTCATAAGATCTAGATCTAGATCTGACATCCCTCCATTCCACATCTCCTTCAATTAGATCTAGATCTACTTCCTAAAAAAAAAAAAGACAAAAAATAGAAAGACTGCATCTAAAAGTACATGAACGCACACATGATGGAGGAATACAAATTTATAAGAAAAGAAAAAAAGAAAACTACCATGGGTTGGAGATCTGCCTTCCATTCTCGACTAACACACTAGATCTGGAGCTAGATTTACATTCTGGATTTAGTCGACTGAAAACATCTTGAACTACCCCCAATAAAGAACAGAAATGTAACGAAAAAGAGGTGAAATATTGTAATAATAGATCTAGATCTATTATAAAAATGTTATAAAAAAAAAAAAAATCTTCCACGATTCGAACCTCCTACTCCCGGAGTGGTCAAAAGATAGTCACGACGGTCACTTAGCCATTCGGCCACGGAGAACACTACTGCCTGAGAAAATTTAACTAGATATTATAACATTAAAGGCACTAATGACACCGCATAAATCAGTGACTTTGTTGTTGTTGTTTTGTCTGTATCAATGATCCACATTTTAGTTGAATGTGCATCAATATTGACTTATTATGAAGTTCTACGAGGTATCTTGTCAGAATGCTCTCGGAAAATAGTTCTACAGTCAATGCGAAAAACAAAATTGCCGATTTTAGTCCCTATCGGGAATTATGAACAATCGCTTTTAAAAATTATTTATTGTTATTAGTTTTGTTTTTAATTTATTGTATGATACAGTTTCTGGGATAATAAATCTAGCACTTTTACGACTGCAAAATTATGGAAAATGCAGTAGTACTGCAAATAAGGAGTGACTTCCCCTTGCTTAGTACTGTGAATAGGAGCTCCGCGGTGTACTTGCTATTCGCAGTACTACTGCAAATAGGCACTCTGATTTGGTACGGATCCTGGGGTAACAAACGAAAAAGCGCCGATCTAACCCTTATAGTCGAAGTAATCGGAAGTAGATACGCAGTGGGGTGGGAACAAACGAAAAAGCGCCAGTTTCTGTAGGTAGAAATTGGGAATTTTTGGAACTCCTGTCGGGACAATCGACAGCGGCGCTCTGCTTACTCTACATCTGATTTTTAACTGAACGTACACACAAGGCCTCGGATATAATAGATTTGCCCCTATCTGAGAAAGCTAGGGGCACTAGCCTACCTTCTCAGAGCAGTCCCAATACAAATGGCATATATATATATATATATCAGTACTGCGATTACTATATTTGGTCACTTAAGGTAAGGTTATTAGAATGTAGGCCTATTCTGTATACCAAATATTTGTAACGATTTATTGATTAGTTCCCCCGTAGAACTAACCCTGTAGTCACAAGTAGTATCTGTTGCCATTGCAATATGCACGACTCGAAAGTAGTATAGGTGATCTCGCAAGTAACATCTACTGTCTCAGCGGTATACACGACTTGCAACTTACAAGTAGTACAGTGGCCTCCGCCAAAGAACCCGGTTGTCGGGAGACAAAAAAAGCGGGCTCTTAGACGAGTTCTTAGGTGAATTGAAAAGTTACGCAACCTATCTGACCATAGATTGACTTCACTACTACGATTAGTTGATCGTTTCCGTTAGTAAAAGATTTATCTATGCGAATAAGTACAGCCTTCTCCCCAGTATATGACTGTCATAATTAGATATAGCAATTCCTGATCTTTTTAGCCTATATAAATAGTGTCCAGCACTTAAATGCAGTGTGACTGTGTGTTTCCACATAACAATTTTGTCGTTGAAAACATGATGATAATGCTTTGCTACCCCGCGGTTCATCACACGAGTGACTAAAGTGTTTAGACCAACTGAAGGAGCAAAACAGCTGATCAGTCAAGAGGCGAAACTTACACCTTATCGACAACACCAATCCCAGGTGCTGTCCCACATGTTGGCAAGCAAAGAAATGGTTACGGGTTAGTCAGCAACATGGCCTGATCATGCAGTCATACATCAATCATCACTTCCTCTCCTTTGTCTACCTGTTCCTGCCAGCCCCGTCCCCATTTTACTGCACATCTAGCACTGTGCATTTCTCTGAAGTGGACAGTATGATGTGGAATTATACCATAAGCACTCAGGTATCTTGGTCCAACACCAGGCTCTTAGACAGATTTTTTTTATTTGGGAGCGTCCAGAGCAGGTTCCTAAAGGGGTAAATTATACAGGAAAAAATTCTGTTTCGCAGCAGAGGCGGGTTCTTAGCCGGAGAGTTCTTAGGTGGAGACCACTGTATCTGTTGCCTCGGTGGTATGCGCAGTCAAGGGTCCTCGCAGGTTAGGGCCAGGGGTAGGTCTAGTTCATTTTGATTATTAGAATTAATAGAATGGAATGGTCCTACCACATGCTAAACTAAATAACACAACACCAATAAATAATCAACCAAAAAAGTTTATTAGTAATTAGTCATTTGAAACCTTCAGATAATACCAACACAGTCAGTAACTAATCTAAATCATTTTGTCCGTGCAAATAGACATATTAGCAATATCATATCTAAACATATTAGCAATATCATATCTATGTCATTATATAACTGGAAGGCAGTAATCGATATGTGCTGGGTCGCTGACAGTAGAAACAGACCAGGACCGCTCTAAGGAGGTAGAGCCAAGCTAGGCGTTGGCTTCCAAGAAGCTAGGTTACATTGTTTGTAAGTCTTTCAAGTTTCGATGACTTTCACTTTCAACCTCCAGGTGGGTGAGGCAATATCGAAGAAGCTAGGGAGGGTTAACTGAAAAATGGGGGTTTTCATCTTACTATTCTTCCCATCCCCTGATGGCATGATCCGTGAGCTGAACCCTTAACTCATGACATGAGTTCTTCTCCACAGAGCAAACACCAACCACCTGGCCACGTTATTGCCTCAGTTCTTTAGAAATCAGTTGGATCCATAATGTAGATCTAAAATAAGTCTGTACAGTTGCACCCTGACTTAGGAGGATAATTCAAATAATTGGTTCCATGACCAATCATATCTGTTTGCTCCTAAGTCTAATCAATTTTCCCTGTTGAAATTGATGAAATATATGCCACATTCCATAAATGTTTTGCCTCTCCCCTTAGCCTTCTGTTTTCATCTTTACCCATCATTCGGACCACTCAGAGTCAGACTTCTTAAGATTAGGAATTTGAGGTTTTGTCTCTTTCCTTTGTCTGATTGAGAACTATGGTGTGTCCCCCCCTGGCAGCCTCTTGATGAATATGTTAATTTGTTTGTTAACCTTTCAACTTTTGGGGGGCATGGTTCTCTCATACTTGATGAATATAGTTAACTGACTGAAGCTGTCAGATCAGAGGCATTTATTATGGACTGCATGGCATTGCCACATCATTTAGTATGTCAGGGCAAGTTGTGCCACCCACCTGATTAAAACAATCCTGTTCAGCTTCTTTTACCATGTTTTAAACAGGGTAAATCCTACAGAGTTTTGGTGAGTGTACCACATGACAAGGGTCTGCAAGCAGCAAGATTAGAATGTGAATGGAAGTTGCACTATAGACTTCAGCATAAAACTGATCTCATCACACAGGTAGGCCTACTCTCCTATCATTGTTTCATTTATTATTATTTTTTGCTCTGAAAACTTAATAACAGTGACGTTTTCCATGCTAAGCCCATTATATTGTCTTCACAAAAGAGCTATATTAATACTGTTTTGGAGGAAGAAAAAAAAAAAAGATGGTTGTTATACAGTGGTCTCTGCCTAAGACCCGTCTGCCTAAGAACCCGCCTCGTCTGCATAACGGAATTTTTCCTCTATAATTTACCCCTCTAAGAACCCACTCTGGGCGCTTCCAAATAAAAAAATCCGTCTAAGAGCCCGGTGTCAGACCAAGATACCCGAGTACTTATGGTGTAAGTTCATATCATACTGTCCACTTCAGAGAAATGCACAGTGCTAAATGTGCAGTAAGATGGGGGTGGCAGGAACAGGTAGACAAAGGAGTGGAAGTGATGGTTAATGTATGACTGCATAATCAGGCCACATTGTTGACTAACCTGTAACCATTTCTTTGTTTGACAACACATGGGACAGCACTCGTCATTGGCTTTGTGGATAAGGAGGTGTAAGTTTAGCTGTTTTGCTCCTTCGGTCGGTCTATAAACACTTGAGTTACTCATCTGATTATCTACGGCATGGTATAGCATTATAGCAATATCATGTTTTCAACATGGATACCGTTATGTGAAAACTCACACGGCGTTTAAGCGCTGGACAGTATTGATGTAACTATACGCTAAAAAGATCAGGAATTGCTACATCTTATTAGAGGGTGTACTTATTCACATAGATAAATCTTTAACTAATAGTAATGATCAACTAATCATAGTAGTGAAGACAATCTGTAGTTAGATGGGTTGCATAACTTTTCAGTTCGCCTAGGAGCCCGTCCTGCTAAGACCCCACTTTTTTGGTCTCATGACGACCGGGTTCTTAGGCGGGGACCACTGTATAACATATCTTTGTTCAGCTACAGATCTTTTTCATGATTTCAGGTGCGCATAAAATTAGTGATGTCATTATCAATATTATTAATCTGAGTGGGTATAAAATCAGCTTTCAAATCAGTTAAAGTACTCATTTTTCTTGTGAGAGGGAGAGAGGTGTGGGTGAGGGAGATCTTTCATATTCCATCATAAAGTTTTTGTATTTCATTGAAGACCATTGCTATACGGACCCGGATGTTCTTGGTGTCACTTTGCTATCCGGACCTGGGTCTGTTTAGCCTAAGTTTTATGGATTTACTAAGTATCCTTGTGGGACCAGTTTTCGAGGCATAGAAAAAAGACCACATTTCAAGCAAAATATAGGAATTAAAGTAGAATTTTCTGTTACTTTGGGAGAATGGTTCATTGATAGGTCTAGATCTCCATGTATGATTTTTTTGCGGTCCAAATGAGCTGATACGTTGACCTACTTAGCCTCCATGTGAATTACTTTACAGCGTCTCTGGTTAGATCCAGAGTTACTGTAAGTCTGGTAATGGTTGGAACCTTGTCTATTGTGTTATTCTTAAAACTTTACTCGAATTACACAGTGAAGACTCTTGAAGAAAATGAAAATTCTCAGAACTTGCTCTTTATTGCAAAACTGACTCTTTGTGCAACATCTCCCAGGCTAGCCTAGAAAACAAAACAAGGAAGTAACACATGCACAGTTACAAAAAAAAAAAGGTGAACAGCTGAGAACACACCAAGCGGTGAAAACTGATCTCTGGAGGACTCTAACCTAACCTTAAACACGAATCCTAACCAAACAAGTGTTTCAAATTTATCATATGATAAAACTGTGGCACCCAAATCCATTAGAGGTAGTTGACTGACTGGATGCTTACCAGGGGGCATTTCTAAAAATAGCCACGGGTCCGTATAGCAAAGAAAATCTATGGGGCCCTGGGTCCATATAGCCACTTCGTTCATTGAAAAGTATGAGACATGATTAATTTTGCTTTCTATTCTCCCTTTAGGACATTGATAGAATCTCTTTTGGGGGGGGGGTCCTTTTGCTTTGTTTCTAGTTTGTACTTCATGTAATGTTTATGAAATTTCAGTTGGCATAGTATGTAATCAGTGTGATTAAGTTTCTGTGGACAAAATGTTCACTTTTTTGTTGTAGAGGCTTCAAAGTGCACATAACTTGACAAGCTTTCTCAGGGACTTCATTGTGATAGCTGTGAGTATTTATAGAGGTTCACTTTGCCATATCAGATTAGTCATCTAAATACTCTGCCATTGGAATTTTTTATCAGGATACATTTTACTGTGCCATTTGCTGTTTTTCTCTTGTTATTCAGTAAGATGGTTTGAAAATTATGTTATATTAAATTACGAATATTAAATTTTGTAGGAATCTTACATTTTCTCAGGAATGTCCTTTAAAAAAAGAAAAAGTTTACAATGCCTATTTTTTTAAAATTATAACTGTTTGCAATTTAATTAAAATGATACTATTGATAATGTAATTAATAGTTATAATTATTATAATATAGTTATTATTAATACATAATACCAATCAGTTATGAGGATTAAATGATTTTCTGTATTTGTAGCTTTGACCACAAAATCATTACTGGATAAAACACAAACTAACCTTTCTGTTTTCTCCAGGAGAGTTGTTTAAAAATTGCAGAGCCAGGACCTGGACTGTGGACCAGTGGAAGTCGTGAGATATTACAACAAGTGAAAGAAATTGGTTGGAAAAGGTACTGTTATGAATATAATCTTTCACATTTTTAAAATAGCGTGTTGTTGGAAAAGGAGACAGCTGAATAATCTAAAATTTCTCAGGGTTTCACCAGAAATTGTCTAAAGTTACTCATTGACATAGAAAGGTTTTTCATTTAGTTTGATTATATTGGTCAAGTGATTTAAAGTTTTTCTCTAATGTCATGTTGAAAAATGTGAACACTTTAAAAAGAAAACAATACATGAAAAAAGCTGAATTTCTTTTAGATTATTTGTCGTATCAGAAAGTTGCTTTTCTCTGTTAATTCAATGTACCTCACCTGAAAGAATCAGAAAGCAATTTGTTGGAATGCTCCTGCTGTCACTTCCATTTCAACAATTGTCAGAATGTTTTTAAATCAGAACTGCCGCCGCCGCGAAGATGTTTTTAGCAGTTTATAAAACTTTAGGCTGCACAGTGGCAGTAAAAACAGTGCACCTGGTGTAACTCAAACTCAAAATTTCAGATTTAATTTTTTTTTTTTTTTTCTTTCTCTACATTTCTTTAAATTATATTGCAGCCTCATCAACATTAACGAAAATTTCTCCTGTGTTGAACTTGGTCTATATGACACAGCTGGAAGATGGCACACTTTGAAGATAAAGCTAAATCAAGAGGTGATAGACAATTTAATTATGTATTGATGTGGTTTGTGAATGATTTTTTTTAAAAAAGGATTTTTTTTGTTTGTTTGCATCAAATTTTTATTATTATTACTTGCTTCATTTACACAAAAGATGATTTTGGCTTATAGAATTTACATATAACTCTGACCATTGTGCTCTGCATCTTTTCATAAATCAGTGTACAGAGTGCTGGCATTTTTTGTCGTAATTGTCGCCAGTGAAGTATTAAAAGCCACTATGAGTGTATATCCAAAACTTAACAATGATTTGGGAAGACTTTTTGCATCCACTGTATAATCACTTGAAATATTCGAAATGAAGTGAGTGTTAGTTGTTTGTGAGAACCAATTCTGAGCATAACAGAAATTCATTTCTGTTATCACTGCTACACTTATCAAGTTGAGGCAGTGTTTCTCAAGTCCACCTTGTTTTGATGCTATGTGGGATATGTTTGTCTGCATACTAGAGTGAATGTATTTTACATACCGTCTGATCAATTCTGAATCGAATTTCTTTTTGGTAATAAGTAAAGTTCATCTGTCTTACCTTATATTGTCTTAAAAGTACATGTATTCATAATTTGGATGTGAATGTATGATTCATTTTAAAAAATATGCTATTAAATGTAGAAATTTCCACCCACTCATTACCTTTTGTTAATTTCCACACATTTTGTCTCTGTCAGGGTGGTACACCTCCCCTGTGTGTGACAGATCTCCCTGAAAAGTTTGACTTTCATTGGTCACCAAAGGTAATTGTGATAATATCCAGTAATATTTTATGTCTCCACAGCTGTTCAATTATTTGTTGCACTACAAACAGTGAAGCTGATTTAACGCATTGTTCACTGGTATAATAAAAATAATGTGGAAAGTAAATACCTAGTGTTAAGTTTATGGCTTGTACTCTCTTTCATATTCATGCTATGAATTATGCATGCTCTCTGTCAGAGTGGTGTGGATTACATAGTGGCAGCTGTTATTATTACCAGATAATAGTTGGACAGTAATTTAGTGCGTAGGGTTAAGTTTGATCCACATCTTTCTCAGAAAGTGTCTTTTAATACATTGGGATTTGGCATTGATTTCCACAGCCTGTCATATATAGCAAATGTGTTGTAGCACATAGGGGTTATTTACCCTTACATTATAGGAACAATAAATGTATTATCTGGATATGACGTGATTTTGTCGTGATGTTTCCCTATTCTTTGTCACTTCCTGTCAGTAGTTAAATAAATGAGTCTGAATCTAAATAGTGGAATCCGCTTAAAGTCAATCTCTCGGGACCAAAGAAAAGTGTTGACTTTAAGCTATGTTGACATTGTCGATTTTCAAGGGACACAATGTCTAGTAGGCAGGTTATCCCTAGTTTAACTCAAGAACTGCGAACCACGCATTTAGGCAACAGGTGAAGCCCTACTTGATACTGCGCAGAACGCATTTAGG
>JBCAUA010250648.1:0-20296 GCA_038406235.1 Peronia verruculata | reverse complement strand
CCCCCCCCCCCCCCCCCCCCCCCCCCCCCCCCCCCCCCCCCCCCCCCCCCCCCCCCCCCCCCCCCCCCCCCTAGAAATGGACACACGGCTTAAAACTCAAAGACAAGGAACACTAGAGATTATTTTACTGTAAGAATCAGCCCAAATGTAATCTAAGCAGTGTGGACATGTTTCTTTTTCTTCTTGCTATTTAGGATGGGTCAATGAGACAGTCGGAGTTTGCAGTACATATAAGAGACAACTGACAACCCAGCAATCTACCATCCAATTGTTGTGGGTGATTTTCGAAAAAATTAAAGTAGTTCCGTTTTCTATACGTCTTTCAACCTCCTTTCTGATTGTTATCTCGACATAAAAGTAGTTATTTACATAGGCACATTTTGTAATGGACCTTCCAATGTAGTATCACAAGTATATAGATCACTGATTCCCAACGTTTTCGCACTAGCGACCCCTTAGACAAAAGCTTGATCACAAGCTACCCTCTACTATCAACATCTTCATTTACATTATGTATCTTCAATGAGCGAGGGGGAGGGAAAGAAACACTTTAAACAGAAACAAAATGTAAGTAATGACTTTCTAAATCAGGTCTGGCATTGCTTCGAGACTCACCTGCCAAGTTCCCCTCCCTCATCCCCCCTCCCCCCTCCCTCCTCTGGATCGACACCCTTGGGTTGGGAATCCCTGATACAGAAGTAGTTAACAACACAACTTTGACCTCTGCTCTGAACTATGTCGCAAAACAGCAATGAGAGTGGCAGTGAATAAGAAAACTAGCCAAGTCACCTTCACATTTGGTGTTGTCCTCAGCACTGACGCGGAAACCTTCTCTACAGCTACAGACAAACTTAGTCTCCTCACTCGTACAGATGTGCTCACATGGGTTACCCTCGCAGAAATTGACAGCTGAAACAACAGCAGATATCATGCAGTTACATTTTGTCATCCATTGACATAACCGTATAAATAGTTATGTGACGGAATGCTCACGGTATACAATATAATATGGTATTAATGCTCACTAAAGTAATACTGCTATCTGGATTAAAATATGGTCAAAATATAATAGATTTATGTGAAGACAAACAGAATGTCGTAAGAGAATAGCAGCAAGGTGAACTTTGCAGATAATTTCTGATTTGAAAAAAAGAAAAAGACACATAAAGACACACACACAAGCACAAACACTCACACACACACACACACACAGAGAGAGAGAGAGAGAGAGTCATCTTACACAACTCTAAAGAAGTAGAAAACAACGTAGTAAGTTGTAGGTTATAAACGTAACTGTGTAAGAGTTGTTTGTCAATAATGGGAATTCTCATGTTATCGAAGGCAAGATAAAAATACGGAACATTTGACTGTTTTAGGCAGGATTAATGTCTCCGAACGGCAGCAGTGGGAAACACACGTAATAAAACATAAGTTGATTTGAAAAAAAAATGGATTAAAAAAAAACAGCGCCTACCTTCACAAGCAGTCGAGTCGGTTTCAGAGATAATGTAGCCTTCTTTGCAAGCGCACTCGTACGCGCCTTGACTGTTGACACACAACTGCTCACACGGGTGACTGGATTCACACTCGTCGATATCTAGAGGGGACATTATGAAAGAGCTGGATCAGTAGCTGAGACAGATATGTAACAATGTTTCAGCCTCATCATGATCTGGATACACACTGACATTGTCTGCCAATAACTGGGGTTTAGTTTATGAACATTTTTAACTTTTCTCCTCAACATTTACCGAAGATTAAGTATTCTATAGAAGATTCCGGTAAAAGACACTTTTCTTTACCAATTTTGCCTGGTCGTGCTTCAAAGGAAGAAGGGTTAGGAATTGGTGCCGAAAACAGTAGAGAGCCACTAGGCAGTTATTCACTTCCTAAGAAACTTTGCTTCCAAAGAGAAAAAAACAAATATAGTCAATGCATTAATGAGGGATTTCGAGGACCGACGGATAGTCGCCCAAACGTTGATTTGTGTACATATTCTCAGTATGGCGGGCAGCAGAGCTTTAATCGATGTTCTGAGAATTTAGATATGTCAACACCACATAACCAAACCTGGTCACGTTACCGACCTCGACATTATTACTCCTGTCCATTTCAGCTGTATGAACGCATTTTTTTTTTTTTACTTTTTTCCATCTATGAGAACATTTTGTTTTAAAAATCTGTGTTGAAAACCTAAATCCGTCACTAATAACGATAATTAAATTACTAGCAAAATTTAAAAAAAAAAAAAAAAAAAGAAAAAAGAAAGAAAGAAAGAAAGAAAGAAAGAAAGAAATGGGAAATGAACAAGCTAATTGGTAATGGCTTTTGAGATATTCTTACATTTTCTATATATTTATTTATTTGTTTATTTATTTATTTATTATATCTTACGTCCATCAATGAAATAGGTGGAAATGACAGTCACAGTTGAAAATGTCCTTCTCTCTCACCTTTGCACTTGCTGGTATCGGCAGGATCCACAGTGTAGCCTTCACGGCATCGACACTTGGCTTTGTTCTTCTCATTGATGCAGATCTGTTCACAGCTGTCTATGGTACAAACCTCTTTCTCTGTGGTTCAGAGATAACATGACGTGTAGCAATAACAAAAACAATTGGCCACTTCACTCTACACCTGCTACACACTCCGTATGATATCACTGCTCCCCTATTGTTTCTTCGCAGTGGTAATCATTGCATTTGTCAGTTGCAGCTACAATTCCTATAAGTATTACGATATAACATAATAACCTATTAAAAGCAATTGTAGCAATACAGCACAGCAAAAGAGAAGGTAGGAAGAGAGATGAAGCAGTAATGGAACTGTAATGTAATGAGTAGTTTTACTTTTACTGTTAGTAATCCATAGTTCTTATCTTCTACAATTCACTCGTATAATATATCATTATGCTGCTTGCAGAGCGAACGTAAATAATATATACTCATTGTTTCATGAGGTCAGTGCGAAGCATGATAACCACAGACTCGTAGTAAACCGTAGTATAATTATAGCAGTTCTCCCTTACACTTGTTGAAATATTTCATAGTCTTACCTTGATCAGATGGGCCTGAAAGTTGGAAAAAAAAATACATTCTATTAGTTTGCCATTAACACATCCATTTTCTCTCTTTCTCTGTATCTATCTGTCTCTCTTTTCTTCTCTATCTCTTTCTGTCTTTCTCTTCCCTCAGTCTCTCACTGGCTCGTATACCTCCTCTACATCTCGCTTTCCCCCCGCCAACTTGTTCCCCCCCTCCCTTTTTTTTATTCTGTTTAGTTGGTGGAAAAATTATGGAATACATTTGTCGTGCGTTATCATAATAATTCACCCAGTAAAACATGATTAATCTTCTATGAATACACAGTTCAAGATGAGATGAAAAACAACATAAACGGCGATTGACAAGGAAAGAGTCATCAACACTGACCAATGTCAATGAATATGATACTATAGATTTCGTGCAGCTATGTGCAGTAATAACTTTAACAACAGCAATAACAACAAGGACGACGACAACACAAAAACAATACAACAACAACAATAAAACACTGACAACAACAACAACAACTATAAGAAGGAGAAAAACAATATCAACAACAATAAATAACAGTAACAATGTCGTCGGACTGACAAGATTGAGCGCAACGACAACAATAATCTCTTCCAACAAGCATTTAGAACGCAGACAACAACATCAACAACAACTACTGGAATATTGTCGAACAGAACTTTGCAAGCTCATACAACAACAATAACATCAACAACAAACAATAACAACAAAAATAACAACAACACTAGCAATCCCAGCAACGACAGCAACAACCTCATCACACAAACCTTTGCAAGTTCGCTTTGCAACCTGATCATAGATGTAGCCGACTGTCGTGAAGGATGAAGCAGAGAAGACGTTTTTCTTAGTGCCAGCCATACCCAACAGCTCAGCATCGTTGGCATTACCAATACCAATACTGATGATGTTGACACCGTTAGCTCGCAATGCATCAGCGGCGTCCAGAGCTGTGGAAATTAATATTAATAATGAAGAAACAAGAGATCCCATCACTATAGTTCAGTTTTTGCCTTGAAACCTTATGTGAAGGCTTGTGTCAGTAAGGATCTCATGAAACAAGCATTATCATAATAGTGAATCTTGTAATACAACGTGTTAGTAAAACGATTTGTTATTAAAGAAAGTTTTGGCTCAACGAGATCGAAGTAGGGTGAGAATGACTTCCACCAGTTTTAAAAGGGCCAACACGTCGATTCGGTCAAAGACTCTTTTCGACATACTGTTCCTTGGAATCCATTTCAAACCAACACACAGTGTATACATACCTCTCACAAAACTCATGACATCACGTTCTTTAACTGCAACACCTCAAACATGAATAATCATTGTCTTTTTTTTTTCTTCTAAGATATTGTAGCGGTTTTTAACCGACACTCTAAGAGTTAAAAGCCTGAGTCACTGGAGGAAAATGGACTTCCTGAATCGATGTGGACCTTGTAAAAATTTCAGGGTTAAGAGAAGAATGGGCGGGAGCGGTGGGGGGGGGGGGGTTCATGATGGTCAATAACATGTATCAAAAGTGTTAATTAAATTAGAAAGGAATAATATATCCTAAGGTACATTAATGTTTTCAAAATTACATTAAAAGGGAAAAAAAAAAATAATAGTCATAGTTCACGTCTCTCTGTGATAAACATTGTAAAGAATATAAATTATTTCATCATTATCTATCTCACAGAATTATAACATAATCATTAACGCCTATCCGTGCTGAATGGAGAATTTATAAACAAAAAATACAAATAAATAAATAAATAAAAGAAAAGAAAAAAGAAAAATCAGAATCACAGAGCTTCTCATTTATTTGAAATTATTATTTTGTTAAAAGAGGGAGATAGTAAATATTTGCCCGATTCACTTCTCAATCATCTATTATATTATAATCGTTATTTCTTTTGGATAATGCCAAGCTTACAGCCTTAGCAAAGAAGTGAATATTAAAATGGGATCATGTGAGGTCCTCGGAGATCAGCTCCATATCACGATCACTGTAAAAAAGTTAAGGAGAAACCACTGATTGAACGCAAAAAGCGGTAAGGAATTGAGATCGTTTTATCATTTTGTGAGAATTTCACGGGAACAAAGACCAGCAAGTACCTTCATTACGAAGCTCTCAGGCTTCAGGAGCCACAGACCTAACAAGCCACTAACGCAGATGGACTGAAGGACATCACGTGTCGGCCACTGAAGCCACAGTCATGTGAGTTAAAAAGTAACCTAATCTCTCTCAAAACTCAGTGATATCAGAAGACGGACAAAACCGAAAACAAAAAAAATTAAAAAATATCTTCCTGATATAGACAGAAATATCAATAAGATGTAATGTTTGACAACCGTGTAGACTGATATTGTCATTTTCAAATTCGACAATGGCACAGTTTCTGCTTACTTCTTGGTGGCCTGTTAGACTGACCATCAGTGATGACGATGACCAGCTTCTCAGCTCCATCACGTCCACCTTTGGCAGCAGAAAACAACTTCTCGTTCTTGATCATCTCCAAGGCTAGATAGGTGGCTGTAGTGCCTTGCAAATAGGGAGCTTGTTGAATTGTCTGATGTATTGGACAAAAATGAGAGCAGCAAATGGACAGTGCCGTTTACTGATAACCAGCTGTATTATGGCAATGATATATCACACCTTTAGAACATTTCATGTCAGCATTGCCAGAGATAAAATGGCATGGAATTCACAGTATCCGGAAGCAGGCCAAGAAATACTTGAAGAATACGTTTGAGCTGAATGACGACTGATGATATCAAAAGGAAAGGGCGACAAAGAAGAGCTCTGAGATCAATTGTGGAGAAGATAATTATGTTCCATTGAGGTCTGGGCTAGAATAGTAATGATGGGTTTTGTAGTCATAAAGCAAAGTCAAAAGGTGAAGAAGAGAAAAAAAAAGATACTGATAGATGAAACAATGGAACGTCAGACTTGCTTGAGACTGGCCTGTAAATATGGAGCTTAAAAGAAGATTTCACATGCTGAAAATACTTTGAAAAATACTAATAGCGGTCTTTTTGTCTGGCCAGATGGACTCAGCAATGCCTGCACTTACAAATGGGCGCCTTATATATGATACTTAGGTAACTAAAAACAGTACAGAAGAGACAGTTTATGATATGAATCTGCTGTTTGGACATGAAATACTCTCTATTGGCAAGGCTTCTGTTGTGTTTGTGTATGTCTGTTTTAGTCAATTCCGTGGGGTTTCTGTACCTGCCTCTGTTTGCTTTGAGGTGGGGTCAACATTTCTCTCTTTCTGTTTATGCTGCCATTTTGTTGTGAATCTATTTCATTCTTTCTTTTCACACGTTTGTATGTTATCTACGTTATTTGTCTGCACGTTATTTAAAGTGGCACTGTGTTGACAGATACAGCAGTTGGAACAAAATTATGAAAAGAGCAATTCAGAGAGGCAAAGTATGACAATTTGACACTTGTAATGACAATTTATTTCAATTCGGTGATCAGACTTTTTGTAATAGCGTCTTTCAAGGACATATAATAATGAGCGGTCTGTTTGGAAATCGCAGGGGTCGAAACGCTCTGTGCAGGTGTAAATGGGGTTTAAATCATTCTATGGCATCATTCTATGAATACTTTCTTGGGAGAATAAAATGAAAACACAGTTGATAATCTGTGCCAACAGACAGAGGTTAGTTGACGAGATCGTTGGGTTAACCTAAGAGACAAGAGCTCATTACATTTATAATGACATGCATACAGTCTGAGCAATTTTACTGGATGTTTCATCTATCAATAACAAACATTAATTTAAGGATTCGCGACAGATGGAAAAAATCTGTGCGGTCCGATATGTGAAATATTGTAAATCGCAGTAATGTAAATTGTAAAGGGTTTTTATCTCATAAAGGGAAAACAAAATGAAAGCAAAAAGCTCATGTATTTTGATTTAATTGAGTTTGACTTCTTTTTTTTTTTCAATCGAGATTTACATATTTATCCTCATTCTTCTTTAACCTTGTTACTATAGTCAGTAACCCGGCCGAGGTTTGAATTATGTTCTCTTTCCAGACCAAATTGTTTGGCTCTTATTCTCTTGATCTTGTCATATTTGACATTGTAGCTGTAGTCATTTACCCAATTTCTAAATTAGATCGTTAGAAAACAAATCTTTGCCAACCAAATTCTGTGCCATGTATTCTCTTCATATTGACTACTGACAGGGGCGGTCACTATGGACTTCGTGGTATAATGCGACCTGGGTTTCCTGGGCTTTGTCGCTGAGTTTATTCGAGACCTTGGAATAGACTCTGTGGATTTTAGAGCTAGAATCTAACTCCTGGAAAAGAGAAGTTTCATACCAGGCCTACTACTTCAAGGAAGTTATTGTTTGGGTTACGTTAAGCGTTGTAACCTAACTTAGGGGTAGTTTTACAGTAAGAGACTTGGGTAACATAGGGTTGTACCAAGTACTTGGAACATTTGTTACACCATTAAGACAACATGGTAGCTAGTAATAGATCATTGGGGCTATTATGACCAGGTGGCAGCGAAAGCTTCGTCCTGTTCTTTTGTTGTTATCTTACTTTAGGTGTTAATACGGACAAGCTCAAAGTGCGATATTGTTAATTTAAACCAGTAAACCTACTTGTGTTATCAAGTTGATATCTGTAAACTCGTCCAGCTGGAAGAGGAGCTTAGTGGAGCTGCTGAAGAGCATTGCGCCAACTCTGACCTTATCAGGGATTTGGTAGCCAGAGATCAGTTCAGAGGCAAATTTGAGCTCATTGGCGTAGTCTATGGTGCCCAGACTTCCAGAGGAATCAAGAAGTAGGAACACATCCAGCGGTGTCTCTTCTCGGCAGGGTATGACTAGAGGTGGCAAATTAAACAATTTGAAGAAAACGGCTCAAAATGTACCCAGATTACAATTTGACAAGTTACAATAGGTGGTTCACACAGTTCTGTTCTTTTTTTTTCTGTTAATTTCGAGTCCACACAGGGTCAATAAAACATTCATAGTCCATAGCCTACCTGGAATGACTGCAAAGGATTTCAGAGTGAAATTAAATATATCTAAATAGGCAGCCTCTGAAACTTCATTGAGTGTTCAAGAAACAACATAACTCCCAAACCGTCAAACGAAAGCCTACTTGACATTTCCTGTATTACACAACACAAAGCACTGTCTGGTAATTTTATTAGTGACAGGTTTTTGTAAATGCACTGTCTTGTTTCTATACATGTGAATGTCCTCCTTCGAGTCTAAAAGAATGAAAAAAAAAAAATAATAAAAAATAAAATGATTTTCAAACAATAGAATATGTTATTTTTCACAGCTTGAAGGAAATGTATCAAAGAATGTGCTTAGCGTGCGGTAATTTTACATTACCCACAACCTTTCCTGAGAAGATCACACAACTGAGATGATCGAAGGCAAAACAAACAAAACGGTGCTAGATTTATACATGTAGATTTAGCACCATTAATCTACTGCTTACCTTCAGGAGGAGGTGGCTTGACTGGGGATGATAAATAAATGTAAATGTATGTTATTTTGCATGACATGATGAAACTTTCCATTTTTGTTTTGTTTTGTTTTTGTTTTTTGTTTTTGTTTTTGTGTGCGTATGTTCTTTGGGGTGGGGAGTGTGTGTGTGTGATTTGTTCATTTGTTTGTTTGTTTATTTAAGAATCGGAAGCTGAAGGCAACTCTGGTAAATATGGGGGCATAAAGTTTGTTTTTAGACAAAGAAAATGATTTCGAAGAAAGACAGAGAGAGAAAAGGAAAGCTGTTTAGAACCGTATACATTTCCACGTTGATCCTTTGACTCGTCTAATTTCTGAGACTGTTCGTAATGTTGTAATAAAGGCGATATCGTGAAACAGTAATTTTAACATTTTATTGTATTATAATTATTATATTATTATTATTATTATTATTTAATCTTGAATATTGACTAAAGTTAAAAATAAAATACTACCCTAAAAATTCGAGAGCTGATTTCATAGACAACACGAAAAACTAGACTAGATCCATTCCAATTTGTCTGGATTCCTATAACTCTATTAATTACATTGATTTAGTGTCAGGGATTAGGATAATGATCCATTGAAGTTAGAGATTCCTTGTAATGGCACAGACATCACAGAAAGGAGCTCACTTTATTTTGGCTGAATTATCCGTTACTTTCCGGTGCCTGCATACGTGTGGCCTCAATTTGCTACTATCGGTTTGTTTATCGGTCAAATATATGTCCCAGATTACTAGCTGAAATCTATCTGAATATCCTGAATACGGCCGCTCCTAGCAAGCACTACTCACGACCTTATCTGACGTAGCACTGGTCAGTCTCTGGTCAGTAGAGAACTTAGGATTGGTCAGTTTATATTTCTTGGCGAAAGTCCAGGTCTTGATGATATGCCTCTTCCGGTGCGCGATCTCGAATGTATTATAAAGTAATCCCAGTATCGGCAAGTTTTCAGAAGAAAAAAGAAATGAATCGAGATACAAATTGTTTTTATACTATCTTTGAGTGACATGGCCATAGCAATAAAGAGAGAAAAACAGAAAATAAGAAAGAAGGAAAGAAAGAAAGAAAGAAAGAAAGAGAGAAAGAAAGAAAGAAAGAAAGAAAGAAAGACAGACAGAAAGAAAGAAATGAAAGAATAAATAAATCAGTATCATCTTTTTTTAATTAACGCAGCATTTTTTATTTGCAATATAAACATAAGAGGTTTATTCTTAATTAAGTACAAATGTGTGTACTTTCTGCAAAAAAAACATGAGCATTTTACATTTGATTCTTATGTGGGCCATGTCGTCTCGCCCCAGAAAATGGTGAGCTGGCAACACCTTGATTTTGACCGTGGGAAAGTTTGGCTGGTTCCCTGGCGGTTTGAACGTTACCTTTGCTCACAGAGTTACCTTTACCTTTCTAGCCCTCGATTACGCCTCGGTCGGTGATGAGACGTCTTGTTTACGTACGCTCCCAGACACGCTAATACAGACAGCTCTCGAACAAAGAAAACGGCTGTCTAGATACTGAATGCCTCAGTGAAACGAACATTATTATCCGACACACGAGAGATTTTACCCTCGCTGCTTACATAATTCCTACTATTGCAATGTGAAATCCTCAGGAGAAACTTCTTTGAAGTTGAACAGTTGAAATCAAAAGAAAATAAAGCAAAGGAACAACTTTGCATTTTTTTTTTTTTTAATTTTATTGTTATTATTATTATTATCATTATTATTATTATTATTTTAATTAGATTTAATTTTATTTTATTTTATTTCATTTCATTTTATTTTATTTTATTCGTCAGTTTTGGTTATTTCTCAACTTTTGAAAATTCGTATAGAATAAAAAAATACAATTTTTTTTTTTTGACATGTATAAGTTCTAGATTACATTTCATGGTAGATATCAACTTCTGCATTTAACTGAACTCTTAATACTTTGCTCCACCTGGTGCAGTTCTCCAGAATGCTACACGATTTGAGGCGTGCGCATAGAGGAAGCATTTTACATCCGGGTACTTTCCTTGAACTTGGGGAATTCCCAAATGAGTAAGAACGGTGGGAACTGTTCCAAAGCTTCAAGCGTGATTTTTACTGAGTAACTCACCTGGAAAGTTGTGATTCAAAACCGTGTGGCTAAATATTACAGGACTTTCTCTGATTGAACAGGTTGATGCTAAGGATATCCATGAAGCAGAGAACTTTGAGCAGGTATTTTGATGACACAGAAGAACAGAAAGTTTTTGAACTGTGTGACTAGAGGTTTTCAAAACTAAAAATGCAGAGGAGCTCTTCCAAACTTTGAACAGCACCCACAGAGCTCCTTTCCCGAAATGTGTGATTTCCGATGAATCTGGATAAAGATTGACTCTCATACAGCTTTATATGACTTTTTGTACACAAAGTACGAATATTTGTATCAAGAGTGAAATACTCTGTGTCCAGCCAAGGATATCGATCGTCTCTAACTTCAACAATTTCGAAGTGCAACCGACCTTGACCTACATCTAGACATGGCCGAGCGACTGGCAGTGCAGAGGCTGAGGGGCCGAAAGAAAGTAAGTATGACGTCATCTACAGATGTTTCTGGAAATTCAAGGTAACCAGAGTGACCGTCCTAGACTTTACAGTGTCTGGGTAGTCTTTCTGGTCTGGTTAGTCCTTCTGAGCATTTTGAATTTTGCTCTAATGAAAGAACGATGGTGTGAATCAGCAGCTGTGATTGAAATGCGCATGCCTGAGTTCTGCTTGTCAAATCGATTTGCCCATCTACTCTTTTCTCTCTCTTCCCCACCCCCACCCCCCAGCTTCTCTTTCAAAATGTCCCGCCTTAATTAACTGATCAGTTCTGATAGACAAAAGCAGAGGGTTTCCAAAAATTCTAAACAGAAAACTGACTACCCAAAACAAGATTTGGTAGAAACGAACGCCACTGTGGACTGATTCTATGCAGTTCAGACCAGCCTAGAGAATTTGGCAAGAATTACATGTCGGAAACTGACGCCCCCCTCCCCACACACACACACATACACACATACTCCGAAACAAGATTTGGAGGAACAAACTAAATGTCGCTGTGCTATGTATTCCATAGATCTGCAACAAAACCCATAAAACTCTTATGGACTCGAAAACCACGAATATTTCCATGTTAAATTTGGCACACAACATTGTCGCATAAAGACCCGTGTTTCTATGTACATAAAGCCTGAAAAAAACGCTGTCTATGTTTGGCGTTATCTTTAAAAGGCTGTAATGATTGAAAAGTTTGATCTGAGTTCTTCGTTCGATAGAATGGCGCGTTCAAAACACCAAAATCAGTTCAATCATCCGGCATAACAAACATCGATGTGCGCACACTTGCCGTAAACTACGATTCACATTGTTTTTAATTTTTTTTTTTTTTTAAATATCCAAAGAAAGCCGTGGATTTTCTTCTAGTAAGAAAAGTGTACAGTTTAAAATGAAATAGACAAGCAATGCGAGGTAGGAATAATTTTCTGAAAAGACTGCCCACAGTGTCAACCGGCGTGTTAGCTCAGTGGTTTGTGCTGCGGCCTTTGGAAGTAGAGGTCGGTGGTTCGAATCGCAACGGTTGCATGTTGTATCCTTAGGAAAGGTACTTAACACACAATTTTGTCAGCCCACCCATCTGTAAGAAGGGTACCTGATGAATATCGGGAGAAGTACAGTGGCGCTGCACTACGGCGATGCGGTCTGAAATGGCCAAGCCAATTTTTCCTCTTGAGGGTCAAGGGATGGTACTTTTTTTTTTATATATTATGAAACACCAAAAGCTATCAGATGTTAGCGAAAGCTTACAACTGGTCGCATTAAAAAAAAAATAAAAAATGATAGTCCATTATTGTTTGTCATCAACCCAGTGACCATGAACACTGAGTTGTAGACAAGTTCCAGACCTTTTTTCTGGCTTTGGCAGTCTTAATTTATCAAAACCACAAAAGTCAAACATCAAAGTAACATATGGTTATAGTTTAATAATGAGATATTTCATGGTTAGGCCCATCCACACCAGCCATATATACATGTTTGGTGCTTGGGAGAAACCAGTCAGGAAGGTTAATAGTTGTGAGGACATTTTTCAATAGGCAGTTACATAAATAAAATATATACAAACTATAGTCAGACAGACAGACAGGTCGACAGACAGAAAAACTGTAATCCATTTAAGAAATGTATATAAAATCAGGGAACAGCTCCATTCTCTCAAGTTAAGTTTCATATCGTGCACTAGATATCAATCTTAATGTTAGGCAATGAACTTAAACTTAAAAACGGTCCACATCACGGTGGTTTCTTACATTAATTTTCCCTACCGATGTTCATGCTTGCCAATATCTACCAGAGTTGTACCTTCTAGATCTAAATCCCTTACGCGACTCTGCTCATCATTTTCTAGGACAAGGACCCACCCGGTTTCGCTTTCTTCTGACAAATTGGTGGTGGGAGGGTCCAAGCAATTACTTTCTCTGGCTCCAATTTCTTATCTATCCTCACCATCATGTTTCCTCTGCTGTTTTACGACCTCCTGCACCAGAGGGGCACATTTAACTGCAGCATGAGGAACTGGGGGCAGAGGGAAGGCTCATAAACCATCGCCAGTTTTGACGTTGTGTGTTAGAGACGAGGCGAATCGCCCCGATGAAATCTAACACTTGTGGTGGGAGGAAGACAGACGCCTTGCGACGACAAGGACTAGCAAAACATGCATTGAAGGGAAAGAGCAATCCGTACATTAGTGCAGTTTTGAATGAGATCCAAGAGAACAATGAAAAATTAAATAGGGTTTGCAGTGGGTTCAAGTTAGTTTCTGTGAAAAAGACAGTCGCAATCGAAAGTTTTTTTTGGGGGGTATATCCCTGACATATTAGAAAACCAAACTCATTCTTTACACCAGTAAATTGTGGGCGCAATGAGGCCGTAATTGTGCTAATGTGTATTGGAATTCAAACATAGAAACACCATTAGATTCTAAGAATCCAACCACTTTCCGGAGCATTTTCATCTGGGAATAGATCTGAGACTTTTGAATTGCCCAGCTTTGATGCTGTGTTCTTTGACTAAAGGATGAAAGCCATCAATAGGAGGAAGATGAACACCGTGTGACAGAAAGAGGTAGTAACATAGAGTGGAGCAAATCATTTGCCAGTCTCATCACTCAATATTGGCTGAGATCCAAAGACAAAGTGTAAGACTTAGAAGAATGGTGTGCTCTGTAGCGTTGATCTGGAGTTGTTATGAATTCAGCCATTGACTAACTGGACCAAAATACAGCGAGACATGTATTCTACACATCCTTGCATATATTCAAGAAAGCAAATGCTGCCTTTCTCGAGATTTCAGATACCTCTCTCCCTTTTACCATTTGCCCCTGGAAATATTAGATTTTTAATATAAATCAGCCTTTTTTTTGTACATCTTACCTGCTATGAAATAACCTGAGACTGGCTTGGACTAAAGCCAATGGACCCATTGACTTTGGCAGATGTCAGTAAAAGTCTTTGTTCGGAGGCTGACGTATTGTCAAGTTTTTACTGTGAGAGACAGCCAGGTTTGAACAACAAGTGCTAAAAAGAAAAAGAAGAAAAAAGGTTGCTCTGAATCTAGGTAATTTCCTTGAAAGTCGATCATACGTGATCGGATTTTCAGTACGATAATTCCATTAAGTTTTAGCGTATACTTAGCTTGAAAAAGAGTCATCCGATCTTGAAATGAGAGATGCAGTTGTTGATGATGACATACTGCCTAGGATTGATGCCGAAAGTCGTTTTTTATTCCAGGAAGAATTTAACATAATCAATAAATTGATACGACAGAAAGAATGAAAAAAAAAAAAAAAAGAGAAGCGAGAAAGGGAGGAGAAAAAGAAACAAAAGGGAAAAAGAGAAATAATGGGAAAAATAAGGAAAATAGAAAGATAGATATAAATAAAGAAAGACATAATTTTAATACATAATGACAAATGGAGGATTCAACCGATAAGTGAACCCGTATACGTTCACTTTCTCTGTGAACATGGTGATTAGATGACAGATTTAAAATCGTGATTTACGTCTAAGGATTTAGGGATCAAAATCTCACATTTATTTTTCTAACATAATTTGATCTACCAATGGCTTCCAAGTCAGTTCCGTCAACCTAAACAGAACATTATACAGCGAAAGTAATATGGTGATAACTGTAGAAATAACTTTGGCTTGGAAATTCTGCCCTTTTAAATCACAATGTAGCAACGAAATCAGAAAGAGGCGTTGCTTTCTGATTTTCAGCAGAGGATTCTAATTTAGAATCTAAGTTAGAAAGAGTTGAAACGGAAAGGATACAAAGCGATAAAATTAGAATTGCCCCGACTTTCTCAATAGAAACATGTATTTAGAATCATTTTTAGAACTGTATAAACTCGCCTTAACAGATCTTTTAGCGCTAGTGACGTTTGTAGTAAGACCTTCAGATTGTGACTTCATCGCAAGATTTTGTTTATCCATCGGTGAAATGTTCATGCAACTAAAGGCAGTGCCCTGAGTCACTAAGCAAAACAAAACACTCTTTCATAAACTTCAACGAAATCACTCGTATCTTAGTTCTCGAATCATCCCCAAAATCCCCCCCCCCCCTTGCTGAAACCACCGAGAGCTTTGAGACCCGAAAGCTTGAGGCAACCTTAAGCAAATAATCTGAGACAACTCCCCCCCCCTCCTCCTGCCCCAGAGTAGGTTGAAAGGCATAGAAGAACCAGAGCCTCCCCTCCCCCTCCTCTTCCCGACCTCCATCTTCTCTTCCTTTCATCCATCTATGTTTTTTTTTTTTCTTTTTTTTTTTTTCATGGTAAACACACGATAGAAGTAAAAGTATGCTGTGAAAAAACAAAAGGCAGACATCAAATTATGTGCAAGTACAACTTGTGCGAGCGGGACTTCCGGTTGCGAAAGAATGGCGCACACCTTCATAAACAATTAGGACGTCACCGTGGAGATGGAGCGATGCTCCAAGACGGAAGGCGGTGACGAAAGTATTCGGAAAAACTCGCCGTGAATTCACAACACGTCGGCAAGAGCTCACGAAGTTGGCATGGCTGGAATACTCACTCCTTGATCGATGTCGATTTTCAAGACCACCACAAGTCAAACTGGCGTGCTTTTTCTTCTTCTTCTTCTTTTTTTTTTTCTGTGCGGGTGTTCAACATTTTGAAATGGTTTTATTTATATAGTGTGTGTGTGTGATATAAGGTTTTCATTTTTTCTCTGTTTTCTTTGTTGTCGCCTGATTAAGAAATCAAAGCATTGGAAGATGAAGTTATGTGGCTTTTGGCTCTTTGATTGGCAGAACCTTTAACATCAACATCTGGAGAACTTTAGCACTTAAATCTGATGACTCCACCGTTCCTGGGAGGCAATAATTTCACTAGAGACAGAGAATCTGTGATGTGGAATGGAAAAGGCTACATTTTTTTTTTCCTGAAATGAAGTGCCCCCCCCCCCCCTTCCCGAAAATTGTTCTATATAGTCATTTTTATAGTAAATTAACAAAACTTTTGTATCTGCTCCACATGCATATAAGTTAACTGGTCAGAGATATATTTAGAGTTAATTGAGCAATTCTATTGGGTTAACGCAATAAAGATCATTTTTAATCGCGAGTAAACGGTATCGTTATCCTTCGTCGAAATAAACACGACTTGCCGTTTTCATCCTCTTTTTTCTTTAACTGATGCAATTATCAAAATATTAGGTAAACTCCTCAGACAGTGCTTGACAATTGTATTATTCTGAATGTCATGCATTTCCATAACATCTGTAGACTTGATGTATAGGGGACTCGGCGTTCTACGGGTTAAGTAATCAGGGAAAATAGATCAGCTGTTTTTAACTGCATATGTTTTGTTAAACGTTTTTGCCATGGAACTTTATTAAGCAATTTTTCGCAGCTATGACTTTGGTCTCTAAGTGTGTGTGCATAAGTGTAGTTGTGCTGTTGTGTGTTCGTGCATGTGTGCTCTCCCCATTCTTGCTGACAGCCCAGGAATGATCATCGCCCATGTTTTTGTACTACTCAGCACAGAAAGACAACAATACAAAAAACGAATTAGAAGGATAAATAATGTTATCTTTCCGCTGTGCTCTACCACTTGAACAAACAATAGCGGAGAGAGTCTATAGGCCTGGCTGTGAGCTACAGATACAGTGCAGTGTGAGCATATCTATGAACGAATGCGCACAGACCGTCGCCATGAGAGAGTCATCGAATTGGGTTAAAGCGGAGAAATCTTACTGGGTTTTTTTCTCCCTCTCTCTCTCTTTTTCTCTCTGTTTTTGTGTTCATTTGCTTTATTTCTTTCTCTCTCTCTCTCTCTCTCTCTCTCTCTCTCTTACAGTGTGCAGTTTTGTCACTGATGACTTTGGCTGTTACCAGGTACCTGATTCAGTATGTTTATCTTTTAGTCTACCTGTCTGTCTGTACTGTCTGTCTGTCTGGCTATCTATCTATTTATTTGCCTGTTTTACATCTATCTGTCCGCCTATATCCCTGTTTATTTGTTCAGTCTGTCTATGTTCCTGGCAAAACATCTACCTCTAATTATTCAACCCTCTGACTAAATTATAGAATCTAATCATTTATGAACGCATTTTGCTTGCAATAACTACAGCCTATGAATAATATTCTCGGACTTGTTTCTGAGTTTTTTCCTTTCTCAGCTCAACTTATTGTTGCATTTATTTATTTATATTTATTTATTTTTTATATTTATTATTATTTACATACTATAATTTTATATTTTTATCACTGCTGTTTTTTTTCCTTAATAGTGTTTAAAAAGTAAAAAAAAAAAGGGGGGGGGGGGATAGGAAAGTGTTTTGCACCTCACATGCCTTCATATTGTTGTAGAAAAAAACCAAAAAGCACACACAGAAGAATCCATTGTGGATGGTGGATAAATATTGCCCGTCTTTCGTCAGTTTTTTTACCACATGAATAAACAAAAGGACCCAGGTCCGGGCGGTAGACGCCGCAGCCGTGGTATGTGAGTAACATGAATGTATGAGTGAGTGAGCGAATGAGTGGCTGCTTGCTCGGGGACCGCCCCTGCCTCCCCCTGTCTCCGGGAAATCACAAGAAGTTGCACGTGTGGGACAAAACAAAAGAAAACAAAAAAAAAAAATTCACTGGTTTGTGATCTGTGCGAATGTTTTACTACCTTACTATGAAAACAACAAATCAAGAACGCTTACTGCTAGGGGGCGGCAGCAAAATTGTTCTCAGTGTCACTATAAAAACTATAACCGGAAAAAACAATACCGGTTTAAAAAAAAAAAACTAGAGAAAAGAAACAACGTTCTCGGTGTTCATAAATTTTGAATTGTTGGACAAAGTTTATAGACCGAAAACAAGTTTTTTGTTTTTTTTTAAATTTGTTTTTTACATCTTTGTGAAGACATGACAAGAATGTGTGAAAATAATATCGTTGGTTCTAAATGAAAGAAAATATAACTCGAATATAAAAGTGACTTTTTAACGCCAATTTTAAAGCTTTTGTGAGATTTAAATGATAGGTATTATTTCTTTCAAAACAAGACTGTAAGAAGATAACTGATCACATAACATGTGTCTTCTTTTTCTTCTTTGATATCCCACAGAATGTTGGCGCATACATTATCAGTGGTGCTGGCTGTCTTTGCTGTTTTCATCCTCATAACCATGACTGTTATCATCATATTATCATCATCACTGTTATAATAGTTGTTATCATCATCATTGTTATCAACATCATTTTATAAAATTACAATATAACTGTCAGACCGGTAACTAATAAAATAATTCAAGACAAACAAATAACACAGAAATGTATAACTTGATAGTGATGGTCTCTGCCAAATTTTCGAGTCAACTTGACTTTTCGTCAGGGCAATAATCAACAACTGTTATCAACATCATTGTTATCATTATCATTGTTATCATCACTAACATTGGCTCTGTCTACATCATCATCAGATCAGCTCGAACACCATCAAGATGATGATGAGCATGACTGTTGTTGGCGGTGTTGCTGTTGTTCTTGCTTACTGTTTTTATTATTATGGTAGCTTTTCAGTCCTAGGACAGAGGGATCATTTCGAATTGAGCTGAGAAGAAATTTTTGAGTAGAAATTTGAATTTCTGGAAACTTGGCACAGACAGTGGCGTCTCCGTCGACTCTTCTTTCGATTTTGTACTGCCAAGGTTTGTTCAACACGCGTAATGTGAACCCAGCACTTCCAAACTATATCCACCCGCCTTGTCATGAGAGGCCACGAGTCGGGCTTCGCTACCCAAGAGGTTAGCAATGGCAGTTGTAACATCTTTCCTATCCTTCAAAAGGATTCGAACCAGTGATGTTTCTGTAAAGGAAGAGGCGCCTAAAACTCTTGACCATGGATGCCCGTGTTCTTACTACTTTTGCTAACGTTTGTCTTTCTTGATAGTGTTAAATGTTCTATTAATACAGGAGCTTTACAGTTTTTATAATTGAGTCGACACTGTGGCTATTTTATTCTGTCAAAACACTTCTAAAGCCAGAGCAAAGACAATTTTTACTGTTAAATCTACCACTTCTACCAACAAGCCAGTATATCAAAGCTTAACGTAATTCAGGAAAGCTATATGCACCCACTTTATAATCAGTTGAAATATTACAATAGAACTGGACATTTGTTACATGTAAGAACTAATTGTGAGCGTCACAGAGAATCATTTCTGCCATTAGCGATACGCTTATCAAGCTGAAGAAATAAATCAATGTTCGTTGACTCTGCTTTGGTCTTATGCCTTGGGTGATATTTTTGTCTTTCTGTAACTTGAATGTATATTATATATTGTATCTTATCATTTATAAAATATAATTTCTTTTTGAGGACATCATAAAGTTTACATTATCTTGTCTTATCGTATCAGATAAATGATTGCACTATGCCTATTTCTACTATTAAGCTATGCGTGCAGTCATAACCGTTCAAAAAAAGAAATTACAGTATTTTGGTCACATCAAAGGATACAACACCATCGGTAAGGATATACTGGAGGGGATGTTCAAGAGAAAACGAGCTGAAGGAAGGCAGCGAAGAATGTGGACGGATGACATCGAGGACTGGAGGAATCTATATATTGAGGAATGCACTAGAAGAGTGGGGACAGAGAGAGATGGAGAGTCATTTCAAGTCAATCTCGAAAGAGATGACACAAAGACACCAGTCGCCATCCTGGCGATACCATGCTCTGTAATATTACAGCCTTGAACTGGGTTTACAGGGTTGACAATCTCCATTAATACCATATTGCTGCTAACATTACATCCTCCATTACTGCTACAACAGACTTAACTCTTTTCCTACTTGATCCTATTCCCATAGTTGGTCACCTCCAGACACGCCCATTATCATAACCCAACTTCTGACCACACCTTCACTACATGAATCAACACCTTCACTACATGAGTCAAATTCCTACAGCAGCCCAGAGCAAATAAACCATACAAAATAGGTATCAAATACAACGGAAGAAATCATAGAAGACATATATGTATATCTATATCTATAAATATATATATCTATATCTATAAATCTATATCTATATCTATATACCTATCTATATCTATATATCCATATCTATTATCTATCTATCTATCTATCTATCTATCTATCTATCTATCTATCTATCTATCTATCTATCTATCTATCTAT
>JBCAUA010250538.1:0-20296 GCA_038406235.1 Peronia verruculata | reverse complement strand
ACGAAGCATTAAATGTTAATTTCAAGGTACTATTTTTGCTATTAATTTACTTTAAGAGCACATTTCACTGATTTGTTTAATTTTTTCTCCTCAGCATTTGATTTTCAGCGAAAAAAGCATTGGCATTGATAAACAATTAATCAAAGTACTGTCAGTGTTTCTTCAATCAGAACCGATCATAATAGCAGTTGCATTCTGAAAATAATAATAATAACAATAAAAATAAATGCAGAAATACATAGCACAAAACCTGTCTATAATCTGTCCTTCTGTCCATCTACTTATCTATCTCAAGCTTGTGTTAGTGATAATTAAACTCATGGTAAAAATAGATAAATAGAAATGATAATAATAAATTCGGCAACTTAGTATTGACACAAATATTAATAAAAATAAAACAGAACAAAATACAATGCGCCAGAAACAGGCAACATCAAATCATATCCTCCCACACTCTCTTCTCTCTGTCTTTTTTATTTATTTATTTATTTTTTGTTCTTTCTTTCCTATGCTCTTTATTTCTTCCTTTCTTTCTCTTTCTCTCTGTCTGTGTTCCAGTATGTTTCTACCCATTACGGATTATTATACAGAATTCAGCCAATCAGAATTAATACTACTTCTTATAATAATAATCCGGATTGGGGGAGCAGAAGGAGGGGGGAAAAGGGGAGGGGGAGGCTATTTGTCCTAAACACTCAAGCGGGCATTAACATTTTTTTAAATTCTGTAACCGTAATGTTGAATACTTGCTATATGTATAAGCTCTGTGCTCACCGTGTCAAACTGTATCAGTTAGAATAAAAATACGTTCGACGAAAATATGAAAACATTTGACACATATTTTGCAGCCCTAGAAATGAATCAATGAAAATAAAGGAAGAATTTTTATGGTATGACATTCTATATATTCTTCCACAATTTTTGGTGAAAACTGCATTTTTGCAAGTATCCTGGTTCTCTTGTAATCATCAATAGAAGACTAAATTCAACGCTAAGTATTATTGTTCCAGCCCACCAAATAATGTATAGCCCCGCTACACGCGGCGAGCGTCTGAGTGACCTCCTTGCACAGCTCTATACATTCTGCATCATTTCGACGTTGAGGGTTCCTGTTCTCATTTCTCCGTTCCTGTGTGTGTCTCCTGTACCCACCGCCTTATTACCACTTACAACGTCACGACTAACACCTACTCACACTCAAAGATCGTGACACTCAATGACTGCTGTAGTTATGGCAATGATCTGTTGCTTTGTGTGCAATTAAATCAGCATATAGAATTTCCCTCTCCATGTGTGAAAAAGTGATTGTTCTAGCTACCTTATTTAGGTCAAGATATTGGCAATTAAAGACGGTAAGGGATGACCTGTTGCCGCAGCTGAACTTATAGAGAAAATGGCCGAACACTTTTGTAAATCTGTATTAATCCTAGTTAGGCCATGTCACTAATTTACATTTTTGGGCTTTTAATCGATCTATTTCAGTAAATTCAACTTTCAACTGAGAAAAGCATTTTTAGATTGATATAAGAGGGTTTGGTGAAGAAAAGAAAATACGTTAACAATTCATTCACTGACGAAAAACACGTGATTTCTCCGGTCGGCTCAGTTTGACGAGGGCCTGATTTCATCTTGTCGCGTCTCAAATTTCTGTGTATTTCTTTATTTTTGCTAAAGCATTGATAATGGAATAACAAAAAAAAAAGCATTTATTTTTTCCTCTCGCGTGTTTCAAAGCCAAGCTAATTATGAACTTTTGTACATGATTTAATCGTGATTGGTGCTCAGAAAACGAGATCTCCATCAAATGATGTTCTGTTTTGCTTTTGTTTAATTGTAGACACAAAATACAGTTTTCGTAGTAATTTGTGCTACCAGTAACCCTCTTACTGAAATTCCGCGCCTTCTGTCTGCCTCTATCAAAAGACAGCTGTAATACTATAAATAAAAAATACAAGGATATATTAATTCTTAAACAAGATTCTTAGACTTTCAAATCTTAAAATTCATTTTACACAAACTGTGAATACCGTCATTTTTTCCATGTGGTCTTCATTTATGTTTTTTGTTATTTCTCTTCTGGGGTCAGAGATACGCCTTCATTATGTTTGTTTCCACAATCATAATCAAATGCTTTATGTACAATAACTCTTTATCAGTCTTGCTCTGGACTTATTCTTCATATTATCACAGTTCCTATTTCTCCACAATGATTGCATGCTTACCAGGAAGCTGAGAAAGTTTATGAGTGTCTTCTCTGGATCTGTCGGGGTAATAATGGATTGTCAACCGGTTAGAGCCTGTACTTACGGGGATTAGCGCTATATAAATGCTCTCTGTTATTATTAGTATTATTATTATTTATTCCAGAAAAAAATGATGGCTTGCTACTTTTTTCGGAAGTTATCTCAGTCAAGAATATTGCTATTAAATTGATCCAGTATAGACCTTATACTAGCTAATTGATATGTCGATGTAGTTAAAAGTTTTTCTTTTTTTTAATCTCTTTTGTTTTTGTTTTTTTCTTCACTACAGGGAGTGCTCATCGTTTATCAGGGAGAATTATTTTAATCAGCGGAAAGACCGGGCAAGTTATACGGTGGGTCGGCGTCCCTGACAAGCGGGAATCTTACTACTCGCCTCAGATTATTACACGGCTGGGAGTGCCGGTACTACTTTTCGGTACCGGGGGAGAGACTCATAACGGCTCCCTCTGGCGTCTTGAAGTAGAGAGCCTGAGGAAAGGCTTGATAGATCGAGTAAGTGTTGAATGTGGTGTCTCGAAATTAAACTATAGAATAACTTTAATAATAATGAAGATTGTTGGGATAGGTTCTGACTCGTAACATTCTTTAAATTTTATACTATTCTTGTAACTCTTGACATTTTTTCTCTCCCCCCCCTTTCCACTCCATCCATTCATCCATCTACCTATTATCCATCCATCCATTCATCCATTTATCTATCCATCCATCTATCCAGCCATCGAATCATCCATCAATCTATTCGTTCATCCATCCATTCGCCCATCTACCTATCCACCATCTTTTTGTCCATCCATGCATCTATCCATCTGTACATGCATCATCCATCCATTTATGCATCATCCATGCTTCTATCCATCCATCTATCCATGCATCCATCCATCCATGCATTCGGTTACTTATTCTTGCATTATTCGACTAATACCACCTTGCAAACAATGAATTGACTTCTTTTTTTTTCCTCCCAGGCCGTCAAACTGTCCTCCGACACACACAAGGGATTCATGACACCGCCATCTTTGGTTGACATCACCAACGACGGTGTAGAAGATATCATTATACCTATGTTTAACTCCACACTCTTAGCCTTGGACGGCAATACCTACCTGCCCGTGTGGTCGGTGCGATTCCCCATGTCCGAGACCTACAGGTAAGACTTCGAGATAACCTCCATCAGGAGGTTGAAAGACATATAAAACGTACAGGTAAGACTGCTGAATATTGTCGGATTTGATACAGTTACACACCAGATTTGTGCAGACCAAACGAAATGTTCAAAATGCCGAGGTCTATTTTTAGCAAGGGGTACAAACACTCGAAACTTCTCACAGATTTGCCTCAATTTTCAATTTGATCTTGTTATAGTGGGGAGGAAATCTGTGATTAAAACTCTTCGCTGTAAGCTTATTGAACCTAGATGCCTTCTTACTAATAGTAGAAGTGTGTAGTGTTAATGATTTAAGGACGTAGGAAAAAGTATTACATACTACCACTACAGCAACAACAACACCTATTACTACTATTACTGCTACTACTGCCACTACTACTACAACCACTGCTTCTACCATTGTTACTTTTACTACTACCAATACAACAACAACAGCAATTACATCTACTACTACTACTACTGCAGCAGCAGCTGCTGCTACTACTACTACTACTACTACTACTATTACTGGGACTATTACTACTGCTACTACTATTACAACTATTGATAACAATAATCATGACATATAAAAAAAAATAAGGGCATGTATTACAATTGATTAGTATCATTGACAACTGAGATTCATAATGAACACTATCTTTATGTCTTTCATGTCCACAGCACGCCAGCTGTCGGATTTTTCAACGATGACGACATACCGGACTTTTTGGTGAAATATGCGTACGGTCCAGGTTACCCTGTCTATTACTACAGTCAGGTAAGTATAACAATGCTCCCACTTTTATTACCTATGAAAAACATAAACCTATACATTATTTTCACTTAGCTTTTTTTCTTTCTTTTTTCTTTCTTCTTTCCTTTCTATACTTTCTTTTTTTTTTTCTTTCATTCTTTCTCATCTTTCTTTTTCTTTCCTTTTTCTTTTTTCTTACTCCTACCTTTCTTTCTTTTTTCTTTCCTTTTTTTCTTTTTTCTTCTTTCAGTTTATTTGTCTCCCTCTCTCTCTATTATTTCTTTGTCTTGTCCATTTTTTCCCTCATTCTTCCCTAATGTCCTTCTGATGCAACTTTCTCATCTTTATTCCCCGATCTTTTCTTTGTTTCTCCCTTTCACATCTTTACTTTACCCTTTTCTTCATGTCTGCCTTTGTCTCCATCTTTTTTCCATTATTTCAGCCTACTTTCATTTGTGTAAATCCCTCCATTAAGTATTGGGTGCTGATATTCATTCCCTTCATTACTTTTTGATTCATTTGTTCTCACTCACTCATTCACCAGACAACTGTAATAGATGGAAAGACTGGGAAAAAGCTGATTGACCCACCACTGAAGGACACGATAGGGGCCCAAGCTTCCCCCCTCACCATAGGAATGGAAGGTTCCGGCAATGACGTGTTCCTCGTCTGGATGGCTGACTGCAAGGGTCACGACGGGTCAACGGAAGAGTTCAGTTTTGTGAAGGGTAACGTAGGAAACTCTTTCTCAGCATGCAATGTTGTGTGGTTGTCTTGGTGTTTCTTTTGTTTCCCTTTCAACTTTATGTTCACTGGAAGGGAACTATTTTTTAAAAGATTATCTTTATGCTCCGGCTAGACAGTTTGCCTGAATTCCCTCAGCCTGTTTGACTGTGTCTAGCGTTCCACTTTTATATTATAATGCTGTTACATGGATGAACAACTGTTTCAGTTCTGGGGAGACCCCAGACATGTATGCTGGAATCCGAGATATATATTAAATACAATGTTCTTTTCCGTTCGCTACGACTTTATTTCTTTCTCCTTTTTTTTTTTTTTAAATAGCATTTTTTTCCAACGCTTAAAGACTGATCATAATCAACATGTTTCACACATGATTAGTGGAATGGGAGAATCACAGCATCCATACTCATGCCGAATGTAATTACTATTATTGTTGTTATTATTATTATTTCTTTTATTATATTATATTATCTCCATTTAAATGGCCTACATGGCAAATTGTCTGTTTCGGACACAACAAAAACACAGCACAACAACAAGAACGACAAGACAACAACAACAATAAAGTGATATGACCACATGTAGGAGGTTGAAAATTCATATTCATTCACACCGTAACAACAACAAAAACATGACATGTGATCTTTTCACTGGTGTCATCTGTAGGTCCCCCTATACATGTAAAGTCATTGTTTTTCCACATTCACTAAGTTATAAGTAAAGTCATCTTTCTCACATTAACTTATATACAGCGCTACACGCCTCTCTTAGTTTTTCCCACAATTTATGTAGATTTATCTTTTCAACGGTCTTAAATTTATAATACGATATCCAATTTTCTCATTGCTTTATAAAATTATATAAATATAAAATCATCCTTTCTAAGGGATTATACGTCCACATGTAACGTCCTACTTTTCGACAATGACCCCAGCAGACACTGAATGAATTAGCACTTTAATTGTTATGTAAGGACATGTTTTTTTACAACTCAGTTCAAAATCGATGGAAGAGTAGGCTAAGTGCCACTGTCCGGGCAAAATTTCCAAATTCCAAATATCTCCCCTCAAAATTTCTCAGCAAAAATTGGCAACTTCTCAAAAGCCGAGATAATCCTACTTTTTCAGGATTGAAAGCTTAAGAAAAAGAACAACTCAGTTCAGCAGAGCATAAATGATCCTCCTGTGTCCACAGGTACCTCAGACGCCGAGAAGAGCAGATCGAATCTGTGCAGGTTGCGCTTCAAGTCGGAGGGATATTCCAAGATGGTGGCTGTCAGTAGAAAACATCCACACGGGGGTGTGCCTATTTATTCCTCAGGTAGGTACCATAAACTGTCATTATTAAGGTGACAATCAACACGAGATCTAAATATATAAGACATAAGCAGTCAATCATTAGTTGACACAGTATTCAAAGGTATAGATAATCAAATGATGGAAATTAGCAGATTCCTTTAAATGCTAAAGTTTAGAGTCAGTTCAGTTCAGTTTGTTTAGTTTGTTTAAGTTTCTGTCCCTTTCGGTGTGCCCCGGCTGGGGCGAGGGGGGGGGGGTGGTGCCATATGGGGATATCCGACCACTGCATTTATTTTCTGTATTGCATGTATTGCACACAATTTTAGAGTCTGCTTGACGTTTTGCTTGAGTATCAGTTTTATTAACATTATCATCCTAATTATCACTATCGTCTTTTTATAAAACAGATTTTTAAGATTTAAGGCAACTAACTGTTGGCAACTAATCAAATACACCAAAACAGAAGCAAATAACAATATTTATGAGGAACTTGGCATGGCAGAGCTTGAATAAGTTGATGTCACAAGCTACAGTTTTGAACACTGTTGGCTGCTCTTCTGGGCAATCATTATTACCGTTATCATCATTTTATAAAATAGAAATAGGCTGTCCAACCGGCAACAAACTAAACAATTTGAAAAGCAAATGACACACATAAATAATTTTTTCTTGGCGTTGAAGCCAAATTTTAGAGTCACATTGACTCTTCTTCAGGGCAACCATCATCATCTTCATTTTATAAAATAGAAAAAGACTGTCCAACAAGCAATTTATCAAACAATTCACAAAAAGGCATATAACATATATAAACAACTTAATCTGGATGTTAAAAGTGAATACCAAATTTTCTAACCATCACCGTCTTTGGAAATGTCTTGACTTTGAGGACAAAGACTAGCGTCCAGCAAGGACTTTACATGTCAGTATACAGATAGAATTGTCATGCTGGAATAAGAAAGTTGAAGTTTGAAGAGTATCCATTATCAGGAAGGCCATGTTACTGAAGTCTCTTGGCTTTTCATAAAGTACAACCGACAGAAATCAACTTAGAGCTATTTGCAGTTCGTCATAACTCTTTGTTCATCTTTTTCATGCAAAAGTAGATGATATTATGAGTACAAAGTTCGGAAGAAGAGTCGCGTGTTATAATCAACAATATAACTTATTTCTCTAGACAAAAGGAAAAACGTGGAGCACAGTAAATGGGTCAACACTTCAGCTGAGGCGTATGAATACATCATGAAACACCCGGAAATATTGGATGGTTACGGCCCTGATGAAGATAACTCAGCACCTGAGTGGGTAAGTCTTTCGATTCAAATTTATGAATGATTACCGATACCGTATTTTGCATTCCGAACTCCACTACTACAATTTGCCAGTCTAATAAAGGTGAGTTTTTAACTAACCCTTAAAGGACCGGCTGTGCGGAGCACTATTATTCCCTCAGGACTGGCCATGTTTTGGAAAATTACTTTATTTTAGGTCATGTCAAAAAAGTTTTGGATAATATAAACGGCTCTACTTCCACTTCCTTGGTTCCGAAAACAAGATAAACAAAGCATGGTCTGGCAAGGGAAACATACGTGATCGGGACTCTGCATAGTGTGACCTGCGGTGGAAATATATGTGAGTGGTCCTTTAAGGGTTAAAAGAAATCTGAATATAATCAAGCAGTCATATGCCGAGCAGCCAGAATGAGCTTGCATTTACATCATGTAAATGATAATAACAATAATGTTTTCTTTTTTTCCTAGTTCAGAATCCACACTTTGTATTAGTCAAATGAGCCAATGGCAGTAGATAATGTTCAGCTCAAAGTATTAAACCACTATCAAGTTCCTAGTCTATCTGTCCAACCTGATCTGGTTTTGGTAAAGATGCCTATAGGATCTTCTTTGGTGCAAAGCTTTTTTTCTTGTAATAGCTGTCTTAGTAACAATTTGGTTTGTATATGTGTGTGTGTGGGGGGGGGGTGTAATAGGTGTATTCATTATTGTGTTAAAATCAGCAGCTTCAACAAAGTCATTCATTTTTCTAAATGAAGTCATCTTTATGACATTTCAAACCCACAGAGCCATGCTCCGCTCCTAGTATTCCCACAATTTATTTATAACACTTTGAACAAACAAAAAGGGAGCAGTCTGCCCGAGACACAGCCAAGATGTCAGTCAGTTTGTTTATTTGTTTGTATGTTTGTTTGTTTCCTTGCTCTTGTGGAGGAGAAGATGGACTCTTACAAAAATCTATAATAGTAAAAGCTGTAAGTTCTCTTCTATACTTTTGACCACTATAATTTTTTTAGCTCCTTGGGACATGATTGTGATGTAATGACTCCTACAGACACACTGGGTCAACCATTCATTTTTGCCATGCAGGATAGGACGGCTGAAATAGCTACTTTTGGGGACTGAAAAATCTGAAACCATAACATTCTGTCTCAAACTTTTAGTATCCACCTTTGTTCTTTTCCACAGCCGACTGAGGAAGAAGTCAAACAGCCATATCAGAGGCCTAACGAAGATCTGTACAGTCAGCCCAAGTACCAAGGATCCCACAGCACCAGTTCCAAGAAAGGTCCTGGTGGAATGCCTCCCAGAAGTAGAAACCGAAACAAGCAATATCCGGCCACGCCAGGGAGACTACTCGACTACCCAGACCGACTCGGTGACGGAAATTCCCGTTACTCACCGAAGGGAGGTAATTCTGGTAGCTATAATCAAGCCCCTGATTATTCGGAGAATTATCTCCCTGCTGGCCAGCCCGTTGTCCCTGACGATGAATATCGCTATCCCGATTCAGACAGAGGAAACGGTTACTATGGAAACCCGTACGGGCCATATTACCCTAATGACGACACTGGTTACCCAAGACGAAAAGATGATTATTACCCCCGCCAGTATCCATACAGAAAGCTGAGATCAGCTGGCAGGAAACGATACGGAGTGAAGAAAAGTCAGAGGTGGTGGAAAGATGTATTGAAGAGAAAAAAGAGGGAATTAAATCGCAGATTCCGCCGCCATGTTGGACCTCACGATGATGAAGGGTTACAGGTTAGTAACACGATGAATTTTTACTACTTCTGATCCTGAAATAAAGACATTGTTGTACCAGTATCTTGATAATCAAAATATAAACCATTTAGAACTCTTGCTCATGGTTCTTGATACTTTTTTTTTAAACGGAAACAAAAGGCATTCATGAAACACAGAAACCGCTCTTCACCATTCTTGCAATAGTTGGCTTCAGCAGTGAGCTCTTCACTGTATATAGTGACAGTGAAAGCCTGACAAAAAAACTGCTGCGCTGCCATGACTGTTCATTAACAAAGCTTGTAACCAATCGTGGTTGTTTTAACCAGTTTTTAATGACCAATTTTGTACGGACTTTTACAACAAATCTAAATCACGAGCACATTGAAAGTCGTCTATTTGTCGGATTCTCTACTGGTCTACCCATCCAGCCACGCATGTCATCCAGCTACCGTTATATAATCAGTTTATTCTTTCATCCTATTATCCAACCAATCGTCCATCCAAACATCTATCTGTCCAGTAATCCATTCATCCTTCCATCTATCCATCAGTCCACATATCCATCCACCCACTCATCCATCCATCCATCCTTCCTTCCATCCATCCATCCATCCATCCATCCATCCATCCATCCATCCTTCCTTCCTTCCTTCCATCCATCCATCCATCCATCCACCATCCATCCATCCATCCATCCATCCATCCATCCATCCTTTCATTCATCCATTCATCCATTCATTTATCCATCCATCCATCCATCCCTCCATCCTCAGCGACTTCTTTCTACTGGCACCCTGGCACCCACCACCCTGTCGCCAACAGACCCCGACTACAACAACACCATTGACATCATCTTTGCCACCTACTGGTTCTTCCCTGCCAAAACTCAGGCCATCCTGCCTCAGGACCAGAAATGTATCGCTGAGAAACTAGCCCAGGAGGGAGATGTCAGATATGACGCACAAAGTAAGCGGATTCTCTATTGAACAAGGGTCATGTGGGAGACTTAAAAGAAAAAAAAATTGATATGACATCTAGTAATTAGATGTGAGTGTCCTCACTGGGTTTGGCGGGGTAATAATAGATGGTAAAGCACTTAGAGCCTGTACTGGACGAGAATAAGCCCTATATCAGTGACTGATATTGTTAGATTGATAAGAATATGAGCACCTAACAGGCAGCCGCCTTGTATGCTTCCCATTAAGCTGAGAACGTTTATGAGTGTCTTCTTTGGGTCTGTCGGTGTAATAACAGATTGTAAAGCGCTTAGAGCTGTAATTACGGGGATATGTGCTATATAAATACTCTTTATTATATTAAAACTTTCTATTATTAGTATTACTATTATTACTTGTATGATAAAACCTCACCATTTTCATGACCTGAAATTTTCAGAACAGAGAAAAGCTGTTTCAACCTTGTATCTCGTTGTATTTATGAGGTTTTATTCTATCTAAAATTGCAACATTAAAGTAATTATTCAATTTTCTTGTTTCATTGACAAAATATTGCTTTATGTGCCATAGATTGGGTCAGAAAAATGAAACGGGTATAATACCGACGATTTGAGGTTTTATCACAATAGAAATGTCATTTCTTAAATCATATTATTGTTCTTATAAAGAGGCAGAAATCCGATTTTTTAAAACTTCGATCACAGGCAGTGAATTTAAAATGAGAAATTAGAACAGACCGACAGGCAGAGTAGCAGGTAGGAAAGCAGACAGGAAAATATAGTGACAGAGTGACAGACAAATAGACAGAAAGATAGATTAGTGAACAGATGGATAGCATAGACAGATAGATCTAATGACAAACAGATACAGAAAACTAGGCAGACAGACAGACAGATGGATGGATAGACAGACTCTGACATACAAACAGACAAACATCCAATATCCAGGTAGGCAGATAGGCGGACCATCCTCTCCAGCCCTAGACAACATACTAGTTCTATTCTCTACCTCCCCCTCCCCCTCCTCCCTCTGTCCCTAGGTGTGTACTATCAGATGAAGCATGACGAGTACGAGGCTACCATCACAGCTGAATGTTTGAAGAAGTCGGACCATCAGCTCCCCTCGGACAGAACTTACTCCAACTCCGACGATGAGTACAATCCTTTTGATCTCAACATGGGCCAGATGACAGTCTACAGGTCAGTTAGTCTTACTGCTAGATGCTCCCGTTGTGTGGTCAAATACAGTACGATAGTTAGAACAGGATTTTGTTCTAATAAGTTCTTGTTGGTATTGTCATCATGTTTATTCCGCCGTGTCTAAAGAGAATGATCTATATGAGGCTGGCTTGTAATCATATATTATTATCTCGCTGCTGTCCATCCAAACAAGCATCAGTCTACCTGTCTGCCATTCCATCCCTTCATTTATCCATTCACTTATCCATCCATCCATCCATCCATCCTTCCATCTGCCCATCCATCCATCTACTTATTCACCCATTCATCCATCCATCCATTTATCTATCCATCCACCAATTCATCCATCCATCAATTCATCTATCCATCCACTCATCCATCTATTCAGTCATCCATCTATCCATGCATCCATCCATCCATCCATCCAACTATTTGTCCATTCATAGCGGCTTGTTAAAGATATATTATAATTATGCAGTCAGTAAAATTCATCAGAGTTTGATCATCTTGATTTAGAGATACAGAAACTTTACTCTAATCTTTGTGTGACAATTGATAGCCTGGCAATTAAAGTTGTCTGTTAGTAAAGAGCAATGATCCTGAGAGGATGTAGGAGTGAGAGAGAGTGAGGCAGACAGAGAGAAAGAGAGAGAAAGAAAGGGGGCTGCAAATAGTGAATGAGAAAGATGAAAAATTGGCAGTGTAATGAAAGAGTGAGTTGGAGATAGATAGAAGGAGAAACTGAATTATATGAGGGAGAAGGTATATGAGAGAGAGAGAGAGAGAGAGAGAGAGTGGAAAAGAAAAGAGAGAAGATGAATGAAAACTGCAAATGAGACATGCCGAGAATGCTCTAGATCTGTAGATAGGTATAGTCAGATGCATAGAGACAGCAACATTGAAAACAAGAGAGAAGTTTAAAATCCGAAACTGACTTATTAGACATAGTATCATCCAGTTCTAAATCTTTCAAGTCTTTGTTCTGTATTAAAGGATGGTCTTTTATGTTTTGCTGGAGAGTGGTTTTAGTGGCTTAGTGATTGGGTCGTTGGACTCGGATCTAAAGTTCCAGGTTAGAATCCTGACTGGTTGTCACATGTCATCCTTGGGATAGATACTTTCCACACATTTCCTGATTCGACTCAGATTTATGTATTGTACTAGATTATAGACAGTGATTGATTTTATTAGACTGATAAAGATTTGAGGGCCTATCACCTTGCATGCTTCTCAGGAACTGAGAACATTAATCAGTGTTTTCTGAAGGTCTCTGGAGGTGATAATAGATTGTAAAGCGCTTAGAGCCTGTACTGTACCAGGATACGCATTGTATGAATGTTGTCTATTATTGTTATTATTAAAGTCATTGTTATTTTTTTAAATTCACCAGACTGAGGCTGAAACTCACCTGCTCTCAGCCAGTCAATGGCACGGATACAAACACGCGCTGTGCGTCAGTGCTGCCCTTCAGCCAACAGAAATGGGCGGCCTATATGGGATCTAACGGCGACAGTCATTGGTCAATGCCACATTATTTGTAAGGAGAGTGCTAACTTCTTTCATGTGAACAAGCCACGCCCACAGGCCGAGAGTGACATCAGAATCAGCCAAAATATCACCGTGTGCAAATGCCCTGTTTACCGCATCCAACATCCAATGTGTGCAAATGTATTCTTAGAGTATCTTTCCTACTTGCAAAGCTTTTTTCCCTAACAGTAGCCTATCTAATCTTCTTGGATAAAGATGAATAAATTGATTTATTGTGCTTTGAAGAATGTATGATAAACATTGGCAGTTACGAAATACTAGAACGATGTAAATATCACCTGAGATTCTATTGGCTTAGTAAATTCAATGGTTATCAGAAATAAAAATTGAAGTTTTACCAAATAAGATTCTAGGATACGCCCACTGAATTATGTCACTGGAATGGTAGTTTGATAACCAGATAAGATACAAGGATATGCCCACAAAATTATGTCACTCGAATGTTAGTTTGATATAGGATAACATGCAAGGATATGTCCACAAAATTATGTCACTGGAATATTAGTTTGATAACAGGATAACATGCAAGGATATGCCCACTGAATTATGTCACTGGAATGTTAGTTTGATAACCAGATAAGATACAAGGATATGTCCATTGAATTATGTCACTGGAATGTTAGTTTGATAACCAGACAAGATGCAAGGATCTGCCCACTTAATTATGTCAATGGAATGTTAGTTTGATAACCAGACAAGATGCAAGGATCTGCCCACTGAATTATGTCAATGGAATGTTAGTTTGATAACCAGATAAGATGCAAGGATCTGCCCACTGAATTATGTCAATGGAATGTTAGTTTGATATTGTGGTCATTTTGGAACATCAGTAGACTAGGGGAGTGCTGTAAGGATGAACTGATTAACACTGCACTGCTCAAAAATAAATCTGGTAAACATTTTGAGGATTTAGAAAACAACACTTTGGCTTGACCAACTGGAGAAAATAAAAATAAACATTAAAATTTTTAAAAAAACAACAAACAAAAAAAACAAATCAAGAACAAGGAAGAAAGACAGACAGAAAGAGATATACTATTCTAATAAGATAATAAAAATTGAATGAGAATAATAATATATTAAAAGAGTTTATTAAATCCTGACAAAGGTCTTTTTTTATTTCTTTGTAAATCAATAATGCAAATGTTATTATGTACGTATGTAAAGTGTCGATAATGGTATAAATATATATATATTTGTGAAAAAAAAGAGGAAAAAAAGAAACGATTTCATATATCTTTGCTCATGAAATAACGATTTTGCTGCATTACTTAAATATCATAAAATGATCCTATAATATATCTAATAATTTGAAATGAAATCACTAAGTTCATGTCTTTTATTGTTATTGCTATTATCATTTTTTTACCATCGCCTCCAAATTATTTTAAAATTATTTGCTGCAATATCCACCCCATTCTTTGCTTAATTTTATGTCAAGAAGTAAATATCCAGATTTGTTTTATGAGCTCAGATGAACACTAAAGAACTATAATACATCATTCCAATAATCATTACTGGTCACTTTGTCGCAGTGATGTTTTATGGTTAAATTTATCATCAAACATCCTTGCCACATCTTCTATGAAAAAAAAAAAAATTCTGATCAGAGAATTACTATGACCCATCCATCATTTCCTCATCATATAATACATCATTCCAATAATCATTACTGGTCACTTTGTTGCAGTGATGTTTTATGGTTAAATTTATCATCAAACATCCTTGCCACATCTTCTATAAAAAATATAAAAAAAACTCTGATCAGAGAATTACTATGACCCATCCATCATTTCTTCATCATTTGCAATGTGGCATTTCATCTGTAAAAGTTCATTGTTTAATATCATTCCTTTATGAGTGAAATCTCCTGATGGCCAGAGTGATGTGCCTGTATGGTTTATGATCAAATATCACTCCTCTATTAGGGATTTCATGTCCACAGAGATGATTTATGATAAAGTTATTCTTCAACATCAAGCCTGTATGACTAGTCAGTATAGGTGATGTTCTTTGATGAAATCTTACAAAAAAGGGAAACAAGTTACTTAATGCAGGGTGATGTTTTATCATAAGCTACCATCACATAATAATTCTTCCTCTTCACAGGTCAGTTGCTCTCCGAGTGTTTTCCTTTTTTTTTTTTCTTAACTTTTAAAACCATTATCAGACATCATACCTGTATCACAGACCAAATTTTTGTCATCGTTTTGTTTTCTTTTTCACTCTTTCTTTCTTTCTTTCTTTCTTTCTTTCTTTCTTTCTTTCTTTCTTTTTTTCTTTCTTTCTTTCTTTCTTTCTTTCTTTTTCTTTTTTTCTTTCTTTCTTTCTTTTTTTCTTTCTTTCTTTCTTTATTCTCCATTTAGAATCATGCCTGCAACAATAATAAGTTACTGCCAGGAGATGTTTTATCAAAACCCTATTAACACATCATTCCCAGTTTACAGTTGAACTGTTTTATGATGATGTTTTATGACTTTAAAAAAAAGTTTGCTTAAAATTATCATTCCTTGATCATAGATGGCTTGTGAAGATGTACCATTAAAAAAAAAGTTTGCTTAAAATTATCATTCCTTTATCATAGATGGCTTGTGAAGATGTACCATTAAAAAAAAGTTTGCTTAAAATTATCATTCCTTGATCATAGATGGCTTGTGAAGATGTACCTTTAAAAAAAAGTTTGCTTAAAATTATCATTCCTTGATCATAGATGGCTTGTGAAGATGTACCATTAAAAAAAAGTTTGCTTAAAATTATCATTCCTTGATCATAGGCTTGTGAAGATGCACCAAGAAGTGAGGCTGTCATTGAGTCTTCATTCTTGATTGCGATATCACTGACTAACTGATGTTTTATTATGGATTCGCTATCAAACATCTGTGTTATACTGATCTTTCTATATCATTCAATTTTAGCCATTTAAAAACTTTTGTCTTTGTATCTCAGACCTTCCATACCAATGTACTGCCAATAATCCACACTTTGATTACATCTCATTCTCTCGTATGAGCATATTTTATTTATTTATTTATGTATTTATTTATTGTTATTATTACTTTTGCAGAGTGAGGTTTCATTGATACAGTATTGAAGGGTTAAACATCTTATAAATGATGTTGGCAGTCTTTTGTTAATCTAATAGGTTACGGTAGAATCAGTACGATAAATCTTTTAGCCCTCGAGATGTTTTGTTAACAAATTTGAAATATAGTATCAGTTAGAGTTTCACAAATTACTCTGCAACGTAATGTTAAATTGTTAAGTTATCCTCAAACATCTTTGCTGCACCATCCCGTATATGGCCGTTGACACAGCATATTTCATCAGTAAAAGTTACTACAAAACATCATTGTTACACAATGTAATTTTCATTTTTACTGTGATGTTTTATCTAGATTGATAAAAACATCATGCTTACTATCAGTATCACTCATTCATTGATTACAATGTTGTTTCATGATTTGATCACTGTTTAGCAGGGGTGTTTCACAGCTAAGCTATTTTGTTATTTGTGAAGATTTATAAATAAGCTTATAAACCATCATTCAATTTTTTCATGTCATCAAGATGTTTCAGGATGAACATCAACCATCATCACCTCATCACTCATTCATTGCTTGGATGTTACAGAAATGTGTCATAAATGTTTAACATCATTCCAATTTAACCGACCACTCAAATGTCACATGATTTTATTTGTCTTGTCATTAGCTGTCATCGTGCATTATCATTCCTGTATGTCAAATGTCAGTTGATCACTACAAGAATGTGTCAGATGTCATCATCTATCATATGTTATTCCTATGTCATACATGCCACTTGATCTCAAGGAAGTTTCACGATATCACTTTATGAAAATGGCATTCGATTTCATTTTATGTTTTATTTTCCTTGACTCCAAGATATACGTGTTTAAGTTGTACATAAGTCTTAATGATGAAAAATGTTTTGATGGGCGATTCAAAGTACACAGTATCGATCTATCAGGTATCTAACAGGTCTGATTACGTACTGTGTATTTAACTACCTTTGTTATACGTTGGCACTGTCTTTGAATTCTGTAACTTTTGCTTAGTGAAACATGGTGTCTTGTTACAAATTTTATTGTTAATAAAAAAGAAAACAACTAAATTAATAAAGAGAAACATAATTTAATGATATTTTTCTTCTCAAAATCATGTTACGGAGTGCAATTATGACGGTCAAGTTTTTTGTTGCTATTTTCACATAATTATGTTTGAAATCCAATTCTATAACCGGGGTTGGTTTAGCCAGCTTAGTTACTTCCCTTCGCTCGACATAAGGGCTGTTGAATAAAATAAAGGGAGAGAAAGAATATGTCTATTTCTTTCTCGGATTGTTTGTGAACATGCTGCAAAAGTTCTGCAGTAAGCTTAACAATAAGAAAGGAACATTTTCTCCCCTTGGCACAATATTAACTATTCAGTCTGTGTTTCTTTTTCCTTTTTTCATGACTAACATCTCTAAAAGAGGAAGAAAACGAGATTTTTTTTCTCCTTCTTTACAATGTTCATCAACTATTCTGTAAGGCAGAGGGAAGTAATTGTGTTGATGGAGATTATATTACCCATAATTATTTAATGGTTGTGCTTTGTCATTCAATGACTTAATATGCTTGGAATTTTGTTGTGTCCTAATTTCATTCCCTTTATGTACCCACCGAATCTTTGACGGATACCATAACCACTGTTAATTTGCATGGATTTGAGATCCCTCATTCTGTTCTGCATTAAACTCCTGACAATTATGTACAGAGGCAAATACACTTTCACCTCGTTCTTTATCTTACTTCAGTTCACACTGACAACCATATTTAAGCAAGCGTCAAGAGGATTTTTTAAAAACACTTTAAATACAGCAAAACTGTATAGTTATAAACAAAATCAACAACAAAAGCAAACAAACAAACAAAAACGAACGAGTGAGAAAATTTCTCTCAGAATGGTAGATCGTTGTGCTCAGTCCTATTACTTCCCTTCACCAGACAAAGAGGGATTAAACAAGTACTGTAAAAGGGAAAAACAAAAACAAAAAAAAAAATCACTTTTGCGGCCCTTGCTTGAAACATATGCTGTGAAAAAAATTCCAGAGAAATAATAATGTAAAGAGAATGTTTTCTTCTTTTCATTATAATTTCATCACATTTTTTGGCGAACAGTCTTTCGAATGACAACAAGTTAAGGGATTTTTCCCTCTTTACACTGCTTGCTAAAACCTCTTTTGTCTGGCAAAGGGAAGTAATACAGCTGGTCAAAATGATCTTCCATTACACGAATCCCTCTTTTGGGAGGGGCAGATAATCTGTGAAACGATCTGCCATCGTTTCAAACGTTTTTTTTTTTAGTGCAAGGCCCATTCGAGGTCGTATTATAAATGGGATTTTCCATATTTGTGGTTACAGACAAGACATACCAGATCTACCTATGAACGTAGTAGGCCTGTGAATAAGTTTTAATCTTTAGGATTGTCACAATTTATAAAGACATGATTTAATGTATGACGGTCTTTGGTGATCATTTTGAATGCACTGTAAGTATCGAACATTAGCAATGTAACAGGTATCGTGACATTGTACAAGAAGGGGCCACAATGCCTGGAAAAAGGATCTAGTTTCTGACGATGTTGATAACGAATAAGAATTGGCTTCCTTCTCATACTTCCTTTCTCAAATCTATTCCACTGCCATTAGCTGCCATTTTGAATAATGAGCATCTAGTTATCGTAAATTCCTGGGATCTTCCTTATCAATGGTGGAAGATCTTTTCAACCGAGCTTTTCTGGAGTGACTTCTTTCAACATTATATGGCAAAGTGGGGCCCAGTCATACCTGCTGTATGATACCAGAGTATGAGAGGTACTGTATTTTTCTCAGTTTCTCTCATGGTTTCATGTGGCCACTGTCAAAGGTTTGGAGCCATTCCCTGCAGAGAATGTGCTACTTCACATTTCACCTATAGACCGACATTTTTTTTCCTAATTAATCTTGTTTTAGGGAATCAATCTTTTATTATTTTTAAAGAAAGTCTTTGAATCCAATCCACGGAAACTGCCAAGGGAGTTGAATAGTTTTAAAATTAATAAAATGAGGAAGATTTAAAGATTTAAACTTCCTCTTTAAATGGTGAACTTTCACTGTTGCCTCGTGGATGGCCATTTTAAGGAACACTTTCAGACTTTATCTGGGCAAGAACAGTTATTGCTTTTCCGAAAAGGTCTTTGAACACATAAAAAAAATACTACCGACATACCAGTATTGAATACGCATGCGCACAAGAAACCAGTTCATCGCTCATGTTTATTTTTGTGTGGTTTTCTTTCCCCTGATTGTATTATTCTGTTGCTATGTTTTTTTATAATAATCTGTTTCTTATTATGTCATTTGTTTTTGTTTGTTTGGTTTTTATTTGGTTTGTTTCTTGCTGTGGCTGTTTTTAAACTTGTAGGAAGACTAGTTGATTTTGAAAAATCGTTTTCAATTGTTTTTTCCTTTGTGATTTCGCTGGTGGTAAGTACGCCTAGTTTGTGACCAATTTCTTGACGTTTCGAAACGTCGACTTTGATTTTGACTAACGTCTGTCACGTTGCGTTGATGAAGTTAATGTCAGCTCTGCTCAGTTATCTACAGTTATTTTTTTCTTCCATTTTGAATGATATACACCTTTCACCTCGTTTTTAACGATCTCTGTTTCTTTATTTGACTTGTTATTCTGTAAGTCTCCTTTGATAAGACGCCCACTCCCGAATTTTGGGGTATCAAAGACTTGAACAATGATAAAAAAAAATACTCAAAATGTCATGGAGACATTTTGAAAGACACCGTTTTGCGATATCCTTTTTGTTCTTAATTGTTACTTTGCTCTTGTTATTTATAAATCATCCCTCACAGCATGGCTGAGACCTTTGAGGAATCACACACAATAGGAAAGAGAGAGGGAGAGAAAGAGAGAGAAAGAGAGAGAGAGAGAGAGAGAACGAGACTGAGAGAAAACGCAGACTTTTATGAGAGGGTCAAACCAAAAGATATATATCTCCCACCCTTTTAAGACAATGCCTCTGTTTGTTAGTGGTACTGTACAATTAACTTTTGTAATGCATCTCGAATAACATGGCAGATTTGTAACCTTTTAGGTATTGAAAAAACAGGAGAGCAAGGAGACATGTTCAAACATATAGGGCAGCCATTATGCCGGCTATCATACTGTTCTGAAAAAAAGAATATAAATATGTAGAGGTTCGGTTCTTTCCATTTATCTACCTTGTCTTTGGGGGGGGGGGGGGGGGGGGGGGGGGGGGGGGGGGGGGGGGGGGGGGGGGGGGGGGGGGGGGGGGGGGG
>JBCAUA010250537.1:0-35937 GCA_038406235.1 Peronia verruculata | reverse complement strand
ATCTGATAACTACAGCCAGGAATACTATATTTTTACTCCTGTCTTTAACTGCCTCATGTTTCTCTGGTATACCTCCTTCTTTCTTTCTTTGTTGTGAAATCTATCTTGCAGCATGATGTTCAACTATGCCTTTATGCGACTAATCTGTATTTGACTGGAAAGTCTGTATCTTTCAATGTTCAATTTGGAAAAAAAAAAAAAAAAACCTCTATTGATGCATCAAATATATCAGCAAAAGTGATTTCCACCCAACGTCCAAACAAAAAATTAATAATAAAAACTGAAACGACAACAAAACAAACCTAACTTTTGAGAAACAACAATGTCCGTAAACTAACAATGAGCAACATAAAAATTAAAGCTCTCAAAAAATCAAAAGCAAAACTTGAAACCAGATCTAGCGGCCTGACAGAATTGGCCTCTCGTAATTTTCTCCTTATCTATATGGATACTTTTTTCTGTGTTCCTCTTAGCCCAGCGTACAAACTTCCGCTGGACACATTATATTCTTAAAACTTATGTGATTGATAACGAAGAGCTATGACTGTAATATGTTGCTGAAAATTTATTAGTTAGTGAATAATACGAATCAAAATTTAAATATCACATAAAAAATACTATATGTTAGATTTTAGAAATTTGTTAGATTGGAAAAAAAAAAAAAAATGCTGTTATACATTGATCTGAGGATCCTCATATGTAGAGCGAATCCATTATTCATAATTTATCTGTCTAGAATTTTTAAATGTTAAACGTATTTAAATAAAAGAAAGAGATTCTGCAGGTTTAGCTACCCTTTGCGACAACGGGAGAAAAGAGGATTATCTGACAGCAACGGTGAGGAATGCACAAGTGAGAGAAATGAATAGAGGAGCTACTGGCTTAAGTTTGCTCAGAAAACTGTTGACATGGTTACCATAGTGATATGCCTTGTTGTCCACTGGGGTGCTACCTAGAAGACAAATGGGTGTTGATACTGAAACATTTGCATCTCAAAGCAATTAATGATATATAGTTTATATAATAAATACAAACAAATGTCAAAACTGCTCAACTTAGCAGTTCCTAGGACATAACTTTCAAAATCAATTGATTAATATAAATATTAACTAATTAGATTATTTTATTTCATATTTCTGATTGAACTATTCATTGAGAAAATTATTTCTTTATTGCTAGATTTATTTATTATTTAATTTTTTGTTACATATTTATTTACTATTTATTTGTTTAATTGTAAGTTTACTTTTTAGTTTGTCAGTATGGATGATGTCTCTATTTATTTACTCATTTACTGGCTAACAGACTCATTTATTTACTGAAGTATTTATGTAATAGTTATGTTTTCATGTCCTCCTTTCTGTACTTTGCCCAGTGTTGATGCCTAAGCATGTCAAATTTCACATATAGTTAATATCTGTCTACTAAAAGTTCATCAGAGACCATCATAATTGGCACATTCCGTCGAAAAACAGTTCTGCACGAATGTTTGTCTTCAATGTCACGTCTTTTGTAAATTTTGAATCTTTATTACTGAATAACAAAGGAATGTTTTAACCCTCAGCCTCTATTGCTGTCAAAAACTTGACTATGAGCTGTAATAGATGATGTCTGTGAGCAAGCAATGAGCCATTTAACTGAAATTCATCATGTGTTTTATAAGTGATTGTCACACTTTACTAAGTGTGATTTCCCTGAGCGTACTATCATCACACCTTTTTAAGTGTTAACTCTGGCATGTTCTGATATGGGATCACATCTTGAAAGGATCAGTGCTGTGGCTGAGGTTTCTTTTTATATCTAGCTCAAGACAGCCATGGTTAAAATAAAATTCCAAATGAAATCCAACTTAAACCTCCTAAAATCCAAAGATATCGCAAATCTATGATAAAATTTCGATTCTATTATAAACTTTCCAGAAAGAAATGGAAACAAAGTGTGAAAAAGAAAACTCCATCTCACTTCAAAAATAATTTAAGAAAAATATAATGAATAAAAAATTTCTTTCAAAAATTTAGTTATTATTAAAGATTATACATGTTAGTAAAGATAAATCCATTTTCCTTGTATGATAATAAATTTTGATCTTTGTATCCGTTTCAAAAATCTCACCAAAAGAATTAATTTAATGATAAGAAATGTAATAACTTGAATAATCATCTGATGTACATTAAGGATTTTTTACTGTTATAGAAACAATCACCGAATCTAAGACTATATTTGTCTTGTGCCCCGGGCAAATGAGTCAGAAGTTGTGGCGGCAATTTTGAGTTACGGCCATTTAAACAATTTTCCTATTGAGAAACCCAATTTTTTTTTTCCACAAACTGAAAATTCGATCTTTCGTAATCAGAAGAATAAAATTTGGTATCTGAGTCTGAAAATAGTTAAAAATGATCGTAACTCACGCTCACCCAGCATGACTTCCGACTCATTTGCTCTGGGCGAAAGACACACTGTCACAAGCTATCATTGTGACAAACTTGCCGATGATGCATTATTCTTGACTTTACTTCTTTGAACGGAAAATATCTGAATCTGGGACCAAAAACTAATCCTGTCATGAGCTATCTAAGGGCTGAATATCAATACTGGCCCTCAATACTCTATCTTTAAGTTTTGAGTGACAAGTTAAGCAAATGTCATTTTTTTTAGATTCTACCCTTTTCAACTGATTCATTCCCTTGAGCTGCTATCAGCAGCTCCCCTTACTTCCCGACTCCGACCATGAGCTGGTGGGAATGGCTCATTAAACTGGGCTTCGAAAGGACCTTTGGTCCATCCATGAAATTTGGCTGGGAGTGAGTCAGTTAGGCCTGCTGTTCTTATCAAAATTTTTGACGCAAAGAAAAAAAAAGAAAAGAAAATTACATTATAATTTGAAAGACCTCTACCTTTCATCTGCTAAATTAAAAAAAAAACAAAAAACGTTGCAACAACAACAACAAAAAAAAAAAGATGCTATATTTTCATTTGTTTGCTTGTTTGTTGAGTCTCAAATCTTTCATTTATTTATTTTAATTTTTGGACAGAGCAAAGTCAGCCTTATGCTATGCAACATGTTAATCTACACTTGGAAACAAGCAAATGATTAGGAAAACAAAATTTACCCTCGGGCGAAAGCTGCTCCTCAACCACAGACACAGCTAGAGGATAATGCAAGAAAAAATTGTGGAGATGAACATCTTGTGGCATGCAAAGTGTTAATGTGGACATGGGTGGGAAAGATGAATGAACAAACAGCATTATTTGACACCGTGGTGTACACTGCATTTCACAATAACAGTACGAGATGAAGATGATGATTAAAATAACAATAATAATAACAATGATAATATTAATAATAATAATAATGAATATATATATAGCACATAAGCCTCAAGAGGTTTCAGGAGGATTTATAGATTGAACTAGACAGGTGAAAGAAAAAAACAGAACAGGTAAAGAAAGGGGCGGACAGACAGACAAAATCTTGTACTAACATGACATAATAACAAAACATTTGATTTATTATCAAACAAAATAGAAACATTTGATTTATATCATACAAAATAAAAGTTGCACACATAAACAGTTTTCAGACAAGCTATTTTGAGGCATTTTTAGGTTTGCTATGGTGGTAGATTTTGTTCTGTTTTGTTGAGATAACATAGTGGCATGGCATTCTCTATGTGCCAAAATACAACACAGTGCACAAAAGTTGGAGAAGAAATTCAACAAAAGTTGGAGAGAAAAAGACAATCAGAAAGAGAAAGAGCAAAAGATAGTGCATTATATAGTTAAATAAATGTGGATGCATATCAAACTCAATAATTTTTTAATAAGCATAGCCATCATAAGGACCATGAATAAAATTCCAAATAGGAATGCATGGCCTTGTCAAGGTAAATTGAAAGCACTGAGCACTGAGAATCATTTGCTAATTTACTATGAGGTTTTTGCAATGCAAAGAGATGATATGACATTTGCATGAGTAGGTGTGGATGTTACAACAGATGCTAATGAAATAAGAAAAATTACAGGGGTTATAGTAAATATCCACTAGAGCAATCTGGTCAAAAGGTGCTGGAAGAAGAAAACAGATCAGGGCAGTGGGAGATAGCTTTTGCCAATTATCTGCCCCTGGCTTGATCTCCCTGCCAATTTTCTGCCCCTGGCTTGCTCTCCCTGCCAATTATCTGCCCCTGGCTTGCTCTCTCTGCCAATTATCTGCCCCTGGCTTGCTCTCTCTGCCAATTATCTGCCCCTGTCTTGCTCTCCCTGCCAATTATCTGCCCCTGGCTTGCTCTCCCTGATAATTATCTGCCCCTGGGTTGCTCTCCCATAAGAGGGATTCGGTTGCCATTAGAGATATAGGACATTTTCACCAGCTCTATTACTTCACCTTGCCTGACAAAAGAGGTGTTGAGCAAGCAGTGTAAAGAGGAAAGAAATCCCTTTATTTCTGGTCACTTGAGAGACTGATCACCAAAAAAATTGATAGCACTACAGTAATAAGAAGAAAACATTCTCTTTATACCGTACTTTAAAAAAACATGTCATGGTTTATGTTTCAAGCAAGAGAGCAAAAGTGCTTTTTTTTTTCCTCATTGCACTACTTTTTCAATCCTTCTTTTGTTTGGTAAAGGGAGGTTATAGGGCTGAGCACAATGATCTCCCCTTATGAGTGCAGTTCAATGCTGACTCTACCTAAGCAAGTACAGGGCAGTCCTTTTGAAAGAATATCGCATAAACTTTTCTAGGTCAAATTAAGTTTCTGTCAAATTCAAAGTCCTGATTTCACGATGCCATCTTTTGTTCTTGGTCCTGTGTCAGTGTCTCTATCTCTATTAAGAAGGACTGTATAAACTTCCTTCATGAACAGAATGTCAGTTACTAAGTAACAAATTGAAACAACTTTCTGAATCTCCTTGAAATTTCATTTTCTGTATATTATGCGAGGATTTGCTACAAGAGAGCAGAGGTACGTACACAAGTCAAAATGTCTGTGACTTTGCTACACTATCTCTGATAAAGCCAGAAGATGGGAGGAAGATTTCTAAGCTACATAGTGCAAGTATTGACAAGTGATTTTTTTGCTTTATCTGATGGCAAACTGAAAATAACCATGTCAGAGTGAATAATGTCATTATTCTACAATACTGACTTTGGTCATGCTTAGATGTCTCACGGCATTTTTGACCAGGAGAGCTCTTAGAAAATGTCATTGAAATGTCATGAAAGAGGCAAGAGACTAATGTGTTAATTCAACAGAATCACAAAATTAAAGGTATAAATCATAAAATAACTGGCACTGTGACCAATTTTCCTCAGGATCTTGAAGGTGTTGAACATTTTTCACTTTGTCTTGTCATAGAGCAGTCATTATGTGCTGATAGAAATCCTTTTGCACTTCAGACAAACGGTGGAGTTTTTTTTCCCTCACCAATCCATGGCAATTGCTTTGCCTGTCCTATGTGTCAAGTCTCAATGATAATATAATCATGCCAGAAATCACTACTTATTTTCAAGTAAAGCACATGCATTTCACATAGAAATGCATGCTTGAAAAATGACCAATTTCATCCGAGGAAGTTTCAGTATGAATTTTGAAGTCTCTGAAAAGACAGCTTGGACAGCAGCTTCCGTGCTTACATTTGAGTGATTTTCTTAACTCCTAAGGCTTCTTAAATATTTCCCTAACCAAGAACCTGGCAAAATTTCTCTGTCTCAAGCAGGATTCAAACCTCAAGTAATTTCACTGAAAAATATTTCGTTGACAGTAACAACAACTGCACTTATCATCTGCAAATCATGTTAAAGGATTAGAACTGGATAAGCAAATATGGTAATGGAGTGACTATCTGGGCCAACTAATGCAATGAGGAACCATAGGCAAATATAAAAGTTGCACCACATAGTAAAGGCGAAACAATTTTTTAGCGGCTCACACATGAGAGAATCTGTTCACAACATTTGGGGGAAGGACACCCCCTCTCCACCGACATGTTACATAACTAACTGGATACAAAGGCTTTCTGATCCACAGACAGAGAGAAATAATAGGCCCAAATAGATTCCAGGTCGAGATGCACCAACAGGCCCAAATAGCGGGCCCCATGTGTTAATGTATTCAGAGAGTACCATTACACTGGAAAGAGAGAGAGTATGGCAGATCTTTCATAGACTGCTGGACCAGAAACAGAATCATTACATTACAAACAACTTTTTTTCAAACTTAACATAGAGGCAAAGAAAATTTCATTGACTTCAGCATGCAAAAAAAAAAAAAATGAACATTAAGAACAGTTGGTGATAAGCTGGCATGGCAAATATGCACATAGCTTGGTTAGTCCCTGTGACGATTAATGAATGAAAGCGTCAGCTGTCAAGCTTGGAAGAACATAGTCACGTTAGATAGTACATGGTATATATATTACATGTTGACTAGCACAATACTGAATAAAGCAGAAGTTTTCGATGTCTTTATAAACAAAATCGCATAAATATACAAAGATGTAAGCAGAGGCTGCATGCCCAAGGGAATATTTAGAACATACAGGCTCTCGTTGTACAATGCAAAAAGTTGAGTAACATGTACCATTTGATTAAAAATTAATGACAACAATGCCAAGATTATTTTCACAAACTTCCCAGTTACGACAAGAAGAAAGACAGGGAAGGATCTAAGAGAAAAAAAAAAAAAAGCTGTTAAGAGATGTAAACCAATTGAGATTAATGAGAATAACAACTGGTCATGACAAAAATGTCAAGGATATCACTAATGGACGAGCTGACAAACTAACTAAAAGTAACCATGTGTAACACACTACAAAATTCCAATTCCATTCGATGACTAATTTCACATACATGCATTTTTCAAATTAAATTACACATGCTATCAGTCTCTTCTAAAAAAGATCACTGGCAAGATTTCCAAAGTCATTGTGATAATTACACATATATCTATTCTTACGAGCCTCTGCTTCCACTCACAGAAAGATTTCTTTCCATATTTGCATACCTGTTTAAAGTACCATCCATTAACTCTGTAAATTTTGGCATGCTCTTTGAATATTCATTCACTTCATAATGAATAAATAAGTTATATTAGTATGAATACATGGCTATGATGTTCAATTTATAATAAAAGACATACTATATAAATATATCAATAAATAAGACCTCACAACCTATTCATTCCTCGTCATTACAACCAGTAAGTATGTGTACTATAGTTCCCCACATAGATGGTAACATGTCAAGTACGGTCACACACTAAAGAGCATGCACATACACAGACCAGATGAACATTAGGCAGCTACAACACTACAGGCTAGAGGGAAACATTTGTTAATGCACAGTTAGACAAACAAAGAGGGAATGCAGGACTCCAGGCATAAGGGGAACGACACAGGGAAGCAACTGGTATAGAGCCGAGACTTACGTGCATAAACTGCCTGAGGATCTTGAGCTAAAGAAGGAGGAGAGACATATAATGGAATACATACAGGGAAAAATGTCTGTGGTTTGTACAGGGTTAATATCCAAATGACTTCAACGGGCATGTTGGAGATGTAGCTTGTAAACGTCATCGTGTGATCCATGGAAAGATATGCTTTTCTTCATGTACGAACTATCATATATGATATAACATAGCAGACTAAGATTTGCACTGATCTATAAGAAAATTTCTGTCTGAGTCAATACAGTAATCAATGGCAACTAATGACTGTGAAAGTCTGGTAGTTACCCCTGTGAGGCCTTCCTAGGTGAATATTCTACAATATTTCTACAACGAGGCTAGCACACCTCCAGATTTTGCTCAGCCGGCCAAATACAAAAAAAAAAAATTCTTGTACAGATTATCGCACTGATAATAAATGTATAATGGGGAAAATAAAGTGAATGTATAAACTTCTGCCCATTATATTATGGGATGTTCACACTACAGGACAACAGCTGACTGGGTTGGCAATCATGTCTTCACATGACAAAAACATAAGTGAATGACCTATCAACTCTCTCTCTCTCTCGTGTGTGTGTGTGTGTTTGTTTGTTTGTTTGTTTTCCTTTCTTTCTCTATGCTGGAACATCCCACATTGAACATTTGTTTTCAAGGGGGTCCATTCATGAACTCTGGATGCCACTGCAACCTCTCCACTCCCTCTCCCACATCTCCCTACCCTTTTCCACTTTTTGCTTTCATTTCGGATGAAGAACCGTGTTAGTGACAGTCTTGTAGTTGTTATTATTTTTTTTTTTTTACATGCTCCAAAAAAAAAAAAAAAGGGCGGCATTCCATATTTGAATGTTTTCCTGCTATTAGGATCCTGACCAAATGAAATGTTACTCAAATCATATGATATTTCATCACAAAATGAAGTGGACCACAACTCAGTCTGTAAGGAGTTGTAATCCATTATGAAGCACTTAGTTCTTCTAGTATGGTTACTCCCCTTGGAGCACTGATACCCACCAAGAGTGAGATCCCATGTCAGAGTTAACACTCAATAACCTTTGGGTTGATACCCTTGTAATTTCTTAGACCCCTATCCAATAACCTCTGACCCTGACTGATATACTACAATATCAGAGCTTGATCTTCAACCATTTCTGAGTTGATGAATTATAATTTCTCTGACTGCTATCAAGCAAATCTCTGAGACTAATACCAACAAATACACTGAAATCCAAGAACTTTAAGCTGATATCCAATAATTTCTGAGGCTGAGCAGTGATGTTATGTAAAAATTACATTTGCTCTATGGCATCTAACTGAATGCACACAGTACTGACAAAATGTCATGGGGGAAGGGAAGGGAATTGTAATAAAAAAAAACAACAAAAAGCAAAATTGGGTAAATTCAGGTGACTGTGATAAGATTGTGATGTGCATGGCACTCTAAGGGTACGTCTCCTTATGCACGGTACAACGTTGCGTCGCTTGAAAAAACTGGTGTTCCAAACTCAAACAAGTAAGATTTGTATGACGTTAAGCCTCTTTGCGCCACGCATGAGGAGATAGCCTCATACAAATTTTACTTGTTTGATTTTGGAGCACCAGTTTTTTTTTAGCGATGCAACGTTGCGTCGAGCATAAGGAGACGTACCCTACACTGCTGCCTGCTAGATACAACTGTTTGTAATCTAATGAGAATCAATTCATTTGTATGTTATCTCCGGGTAACTTTGTATTTCCACACAAGTAGGAAAGGTGCCAGCTCAGATAAAAGTTGTGAGTGCTATTGATGGTGAAAAGCTTGAAGAACATTTGTGACTAAAAGACCAGGAATCACCTGGCCTTTTTTCACTTCTAATAAAATACAAACTGCAGAACAGAGAGTGTTATTTATGGGGGGGTGCTCAAGATTGCTATGTTTTGGAAAACAAAAGCATTCCGTAGAATGAATATTCTTGTTTCCATTAATCTAAACTTGATAGCTTGAAGGTCATTGCGAACAAAAAGCACCAAGCTCATTGCATGTTGGGCCATTATTTCCAGAACCATGTGTGACCCAGCACCACAAATTTCAACCCAATTCACATTTTGAAACTAACTGCTCTTATGTATGTCATATTTCACCTTTACTTTGATACGAGCAATAATCAATTCTATTCAGCCTTTGCAAAGTTATACAATGCTGAAAACACCTCCCCTTTCCCAATCAAATTTTGAGTGGATCACCTTTAAAGATGGCAGTGCTTTTTTTCACCTTTGGCATGAGGATCCCTACTTCATTCCCCGGTGATGGGTTCGGATTTAATATTTTTGCACGAGAAGGAGCATGTTATAGAAATATGACTGATTAAAGTCTCTGTGAACAAGCTGTGCTTCTATAGCTAAAATGATCTGCAGAAAACAAAACCCAGGGCGATGTGGTTGCATTTTACAGTCTACTTCAACAGATTTTGGTAGATCAACATCAGAGCCCACTTGTTTTAATGAACCAAATGATTTATTTAGCAATCATTTTCAAGGACTCAACATTATGTATGATGTAGAAATGTGGCTAAAATATGTAAAAATTAAAATGAACCCAAAAATTGACATGTCACCTTTGAACATGATTTTCTCTATTCAAGTTGTTGAGACTTCCATTGAGATTTGGGGTGCTGGCTCACACATAGACAACGTATGCAGAATTCTTGTACCATTCAAACAACAGCTTATGCAAGAATATTTTGAATTAAATAACCTTCTCTGTAGTTTTGATGTCAATTGGACAACGAAAGGAACTGAAATAATAGTCCAAAATCTGATCAAAATCCATAAAATCACAAACTGGCAAACCAAATATTTCACTATTGCACATTATATGCTGTGATTTAGAGAAACGAGATTGGGGTATTTTTGTACGGACACTTGAGCCCAGTGTGGTAATAAATGATAATCCTGTACTTGGTGTAACTGATATTACGTGACAAGATAGCCGGATGAGAGGTAAGAATGTACTTACTACTGGCGGCCGTGGCACGCCGTCCTCCCATCATCCTGTCTCCTAAGCTCATCAAATTGCGACTGAGAAGTCGAGCTCGCTCTGATATGGGTCTGGGAAAGAGTCAAGTAAATCAAACAGCTTCAGCGTAGCACGAAGAACAAATCCCAGATGGCCAAAATTATGAAAGTGATATCTGTACAAAATTCCAAATAAAATCTATTGCTTGATAAGATGTTTGTTAATAGAATTTGAGAACATGTTTCAAGAACTGATAGGCTGAAGTAATCCTGTGGAGAAAGGTAATTCTGTTCCAGAATGTCATTAACAATATCACAATGCAGAAAAAAAAAAAAGGCAAAAGTTTATTAAATTCTAGAGATAGTAAAGAAAGATTTAATAACTCGGGTAAACATAATATAATGTTCTAGAAAGACAAAAAACCAAGCGCTTTGATAGGATTAGAAATATGGACTAACAAATCTAAATGACATATCTGCTAAAATAATTTAAATGTGTCACTCTTTCTCTTCCTATTTTGACTTTTTTTTTTTTAAATAGTAAGTCATGGAGTGTTTATTCTCAAGAAAAGCAAACTGTGCTTCTGCGCACGCTAGGTAACAATAGAAGGGGAATTTCAGAAAAGGATATCTCAAATGGTTATGAATTTTAAATCTATGCTCAACTTCCCTAAGGGTAAGTGTGGAATGTTTCGATGGGCAGGAGATCAATTTTTCTAAATGTGAATCTTGTCACTCAATCTTGACAACTAAAGCTCATTCCATCCCTTTCTTGATGCTTAATAAGCTGGTAATAGGCTTCACCAATATCCTGGGAAATCCCATGGACACATGACCTTGGCCTTGCCTTGGCCATAAGTTTGCCTCACTGTATGTCTTAACCCTATTACTGTGAGTAGGACATTTATGACTAAAACTCTTCCCTATGAGTGACAGATTCTTGGCCTATTGAACCAAGATGCTCTCCAGTAGTAGTGAGCAGCATAAATAATGTAATGACATAGGGAAACGTCTGACGTGCTTCTGGGTTTTTCCCGAAATCTTGTGTTCTACTATTCCAACTGCAAGAAGCTTATTTCAGTATGTGGTTATAGATATGATGGGAGCATAAAATTTCTAAAGCCTGATAGATAAATAGGCTCAGAAATGCATGAACAGTAGAGGGCAGATCATGCCAAGTAACAGTTACGTGATGAGACTCAGCCATGCAAAGGCAAGGCAAATAGCTGCAAATTTAGCTGTTTCCACCACAGTTTTTGGCTTCTAACCAATAAGAAGAAATACTTCTATGGACAGTTTTAAAAAAAAAGTAATTCATGAATTCTCCTTCCTGAAGGAGATACTTGAATCTTTTCATTCACCAAAAGTTTAGAAAACAAACTGTTTATCACCAACAAAGAGCCAACTATTAACTTGAACATAAACCATTTCAATGCATGACTATGCACATTTTTAGATAAATTTAGTTTCCATCCTAATGTTGTATATTGAGGAGCTGGGAAAAAAAAAAAAAATGAAGGCAGGTTGTAATTTGCCCCATCACCTAGTGAGATACAAGCCTGCGATATGAATTTTTGCCAAGGAGCAGATACCTAGGTGACCCCTTGGTCACAGAGTCCCCAGCTGATATGCTGGAAATATGAGCACTTTCATATCGTACATGTCCTGGCAATGAACAAACGAGTTCTTTGATAATGACAGCCTTTCTCATCACATTGGATATCAGTCCAGGGAGTGTCTGGGAAGTTTTCTGACCATTCTGAAGCTTGTGTCAATGACATGCGTTGACAGACAGAGAAGGTCAGCTGACCTAATGCGCATGTGAAGAAACGGCAATCAGCTGTGTTTACATCGAAAACCAATTTGAAGGCAAATTCTTTTTAAATGCAAAAAATCAAGATTTAGATCCATCAAAATAAGTTATAATTATTACATGGATTATTTACTTATTTATCTAAATATGATAACATAACCAAAGTAAAACAAAGCAAAACAATTCTCCTACCTGCAAACAGCGATATCAAAAACATGATAAAGCTATCACTACATGGGAAAGCAAGTAGAGGATAACAGGATGTTTACAAAACTAGCTCACGCGGTATGACCTCATTATCACACATGCGCAATAGCCTGACTGATCTTCTGTCTGTAAATGCAAGTGTACCAATATGTGGGCATGATATGAGAGAGCTGTGTTAAGTCCTCCTGTGCCTAGGGGTTTTCCACAGCCATATCAGAGTATTTTAAAATTGAATTGTAACAATTTGAGAAATCAGCAAAAAATCAATGCAAAGCCGGTGACCAAAACCACAACTTTCTAACACTGTCACGAGAAAAGAATTGGGAAGAGTTACTGTTCATCATGATGGTTAAAAACAAGCTGGTGACTGTCAAAACAAAACAAGGTCTGATTTGGTGATCATCTAAAGAAAGTAATGTAGCATGGCAGGCCAATCGGCATAGTAAGAGTTAACATCTCTGAACATTTCCATATCACTCAATAAAGTGACTTAAGCCTCTTAGCCTAAAGAGCTTTGAATAAATTTTAGCTGTGCAGCATTTACAGGCTACTACTACAAAGTTTACTTATTTATGTTGGGGTTTAACGGCAAATCAGAGCAATACGGTTATATTGTGCCAAACACGGTAAGATATGTTCACATTTTCAAGAAGAAAAAAGGAAACAGAACGCGACAGAAGACAGGAGCAAAGAAGAGACAGAAAAGAGATGTCATCCCTGGAGTGTTGAGGATTGCATTCTATGGGAGACATCCCATTGATGGCAGGCTTTCACCGCCTGCAGATGGGAGCAAAGAACCTACTTATATACCCTTGATCCCCATGGGGGACAACTACAGTGAAGGGCCTGCCATATTCAAAATAACTTAAAGCAAGATTGCCAAAATAAAAAGAAGAACCAAAAATCAAAACAAAACAAATAAGAAATGATTTTGTTATCAAATGGACGCAGTCTTGTCATGTTCACTGCCACAAAATATTTGGTCTTTTGATCCAATTTAACAAGGAAAGAAAAAATATTTCCAACACAACCGAAGCAGAGGGCAAGGTTTGAAAGAGCCCAACACAGAAAGGATGAAACTGGAAAAGAAATGCGAAAGGTTCTGCCACAAGATTTCCCCCTAAGGGAGATACCAGTCCGCTATTTTCCAACTCGGAAATAACATAAAGAAAATAAAATAGTCTGAATGAAAGGTATTGATGACTTACGGGACCTCCACCAACAAGCTGGAATTTGAATGAATATATGTTAGGAAAAATAAAAAAAAAAAAAAAAATGAAAACAAAAAACAAACAAAAGGATCAAAACAGGAAAAGATAATTATTAGGTTAAAAAAAAAAAGAAGAACAAATTTTGCTAAGGAAAAAAAGTAAGAAAAAGAAATAAAAGATTATAGCAAAGATATAGCAGACAGAGCTAAGAAAGAACAAGAGCAAACACTTGTTGAATGATGCCTAAATTATTGTCAGTTTAAAAAAAATCAGTGAAGAAAAAAAAAAAAAACAGGTTAAGGAAAGACAGAAGAAGAAAAGTTATCAAGAAGACTGAAAATTTCATCCAGAGAAAAACTGGGTCACTGATACTGTTAGACTGAAAAGGTTCAAAGCATCTAACGGTCAGGCGCCTTGTTTGCTTCCTAGGAAGCTGACAACATCTGTGACCGTCTCCACTGGGTCTGTTGGGATAGTATAACATAATGCAAAGTGCTCAGAGCTTATACCCTACATGAGGAGAAAGACTATATACATGCTCTCTACTATTATAATTAGCAAAATGAGCGACTACAAAGATGGAATCAAACATTTAACCACAGCTCTCTATATAGTAACACTTGAAAATGTTTCACACCAATTTCTGCACCACGTACATTCATGTCTAATCTAAATATGTCACCTTGATGGCTTGCAAAACTTTTTGAACTATGAAATCTTTCATTCTGATGATGGCAAAATCACTTTGTCAAGTTGTCTTTTTCATTTGATTATCTTTAAGTTGTATCTATTTACACTGCAACTCTGTTCAGGGGGGGGGGGGAAGGGGGGAGAACCCTTTCTCCCCCCCCCCCCCCCCCCCATCTAATACTTTTTCAAGTAACTCCCACTAATTTTCTTTCTTTTTTGGCCACACAGCTTTAAAGTTTTGACGAGGTTCCATTTATGGCCATGTAGCATGACTTTTTGAGACTAGCTGCACATGAACACGAGAGATGACTCAGATATCATTTCGACTGCCACACCCTGACCTAGCAATGACAGAGTCGTCACTTTGGGTAGCAAAGAGTTAAATTACTGCATTTACTTGAGGATACTGTGGAAACATGCAGAATGAAATGAGCATTTGTCAAGGACCTGAAAAAACCCACAAATGTCCACCTTCTGACCCAGCATTCTCAATCCTTGGACGTTGAAGATTCATTTAAAAAACCAAACTATTTACCTGAGTTTCTTTTTCAATGCTGATTCGATCTTGATCTCTTTGTGTGCCAGCTCCAGTTCTTGGACAGACTGGCGGTGGGTCTTGAAGAACTCTCGCCGGATTCTGCAGGGGGAGATCATTGTGAAATAAAATAAATGGTACTGAAAGTGACAGCTATGATCCAATGATTCTGGCAAAGTATTCAACTTTTTCTGACTATTGTTCAATAAGAAGCCATACCTTTCCATAGAACAGTTGTTCAACATTAAAAATCACAACTGAGCTTTGAAGCTTCATGGTAAGTACAGGAATTTGCATTTTTTAATCATTCCGACTGTTGTAGTTGAGAAATTATATCAATCCCGCATCTTAACTTGCACTTAATTGCTTCTGTGATACCAAAAAAGCAAATCTTTCAACTTGAAGTACATGAATGAGTTTGTTTTTAAAAATGAAACTTATACAAGCATATGTTAAAATGAAACTTATATAAGCATGTCCTGCTTCTCTGAGCACCATCATGTTAGAGTAGACAATGGACAAGTAATTGGTTTCTCTTCATGGGTTATTGACAACCAACACGAGTAATTTATATAAGAATATGACAGCATATGAGATGCGACACGATGAAATCACGTTCGTCAAATTAAGGCGACAGGAGAAATCATGTATTTTTCAACAATGAAGTGGTTTTTAATGGATTTTTTTTTTTTTCTTTATGGAGCCCTTCTATATCAATGTAAGAATGCATTTCAGAGTTCAGTTAAATGTGCCAAAATGGACAGGATAAAAGTCCAAAAATCGTAATTTCGTGGTACAGCCTGATAAGGGTTAAAAGGGTTTAAGAAAAATGATTGACCATTTTCTCATCAACTTCAGCTGCAGCAACAGGTCACCCCTATCAATCTTCAATTGCCAATAACTCCACTTCTTCCTTTCACTCACAGAAAGAGGTAAGCATGATCTTCACAATGATACCTTTAGATGCTCAAAATCTGACAAGAGCCTGATTTCATCGAGTCGCAGCTCATACACCAATATAGCCAGCAAACAAATGTCAGAGTGAAAACAACACTTACACTTTCCAAACGAAATCCCTGAGCAGTGCAGTGAATGGAATGATGATAAGTCCCAACCAGAATAAGGAACAGCCCAGAATGTACTGATCCTAAAGAGATGGATAAGCAGTCAATTCAAGGTGAAATGGTTCGATCTTGAGAAATAACAATGAATATCAATGAACTAAACATAACAAACCTTTTTAGTATGGAAAATTCTACTTTTCAACACCATATGATATGCAGAGGATATTTTCTTTTTTTCATTTAATCAGTGATTCCAAACAGTCATATAATTGACACAAAATCTGGACATAAAGTTAGAAAAATAAAAACAGATCAAGTTTATGTTAAACTACATTTTCAATGAGAGACGAAACTATCAGTACAATTACTTTGCTATGTCTGAAATTGTGTGATCAATTACTGAGTGACCTCCCCCTCAACTCAGTGTGATATCATAAAGAATGACACGACAGATACAAGTAGAAATTTATTTTATATATAATAATAGTGCCTATCCCTGTAATTACAGGCTCTAAGCACTTTACAATCTATTATTACCCCGACAGACCCAAAGACAAGAATCATAAACTTTCTCAGCTTCCTGGGAAGCATACAAGGCGGCTGCCTGTTAGGCGCTCAAATCCTTATCAATCTAACAATATCAATCACTGTCTATAGTTGGGTACCCATTCAAACCTGGGTGGAGTCAGGAAATGTGTGGAAATTGCCTTTACCAAGGACAAAATGTCAGGACCAGTCAGGATTTGAACCCAGAACTTCAGATCCCGAGTTGACAGCCTAACCGTTAGCCCATGACACCATACTGACTGATATATCTCGAAATCACGAACTCTTTCATGAACTACTAACATACACAGATATGTATTTCCCCAGAATAAATTTTCAGTATCTCTCAGAGATTTTTCCCTTTTCCTCCAGTTTCTACATTCTGAGATAGACTTTAACGCCACCAATCTGACAACTGAATCCCTTACCATTCCCACCATCTCCGCGGCCAGACCAACGATGGGGTAGACGTGACTGTAGATGATGAGGAAGATGAACCAACAAGCGATGCTCCCCCAGATGGCAAGATGGGTCAACTGGTGAGTCAGATTCAGTCATTAGAAAGCTTTGCCATCCATACTCATTTCAAGAAAACTGATAATATCAATACACATTAACGACATACAAATGATGCACTAAATTTTAACTGTAAAATTTATTCATAACAAAGAGCAAATTCACATATTCAAATAACTGCCTTACAAAGTTACTTATATCAATGGATGCCGGACAAATCTGCACATATAAATGATGGACATACACATTCACAAACTTGGACAAACAATTTCACACGTATCAAATGTTGACGTACAAATTCACACATGTGAAACTGCTCCAACAACAAAAAGAATCTTACACTTATTGTAATATTTCCATTCAACTTAGCTCATGAAATTATCAGGTGGGAAATTACAAGCTAAACGCTGAAAGGTCAACTTCATGTCTATAAATGTTCTTCTTCTTTTTTTTTTTTGTACATGGTACATCTACAGATCACATACATTTCAAAGTTAATTTCATTCTTAAATTTCAAATCTCCTCTTAGAAGAAAGGTCAATAAAAAATATGAATGTAAACTTGAAGACAGGATGAATTAGCTTTTTCCCTCTAAATCTCACAGAAATGGAGTAAAAAATGTGTTCCTTTTTACAATAATAAAAACAAAAACAAGAGCACTCATTGTGTTTTGAATATGTATCCACATATTCAACTTCAGTGACATGAAGAGAGTTGTCTGTTTGCCAAATGCATTAACCTTACTTCACAGCAGTAAAGGTCTTTTATCCTAAAATAACACTGGATCGACAACATCCTAAATTTAACCCAGCAAAAGGAGGAAGAATGCCATAATACAACAATGAAGAAAAGACAAAGGAGGAATGACGTACCCATGTCCACGCCACGGTTTCCAGACCAGCTTTTAAGCAAACAGTCACAACCACATACTGGAGAGAACATCGGGGGGGAAGATGGAGAGAAGAGATATGATCAGGGTAGGTTCATTGATTGACAGATCTATAGTTTCAATAGTTTCCTGTCGATAAACTTAACATATAAGGGCATGATACAAGAGGACTTTCACGGGATATTTTAAAACACAAAAAAATAATGTCACCTAGTTTTCCATTTGTATGGTTACTGTCAATATGGATGATTCAGTCGAAGGTGTCAATCTCTCTCTCTTTTTTTGCTCTTGTAGTAAAAATTCTCATGTGAAGACTTCAAAAGATTTTATGCCTATTTTCTTACCCATTTGCTCCTGACATATGACATTTTGCATCTTGACATTTTCATGTTTTGAATGTTGACATATAGTACTATCAGGGCTGTTCTGTTACTTGAAATGGTTTCTTTTGACAACTGTTATATCTGTCAGTGTGCTCTAAAATCTCAAAAACTCATCTGCAATTGCCGCAAAACGAAAAAGTGTCAACTCACAGTATACACAAAGTTCCCCATGAACAAATAATCTCCAGCTTTGCCATCTGAAAATGCTACATCTGTGGATGGATACAACAAAATTCTGTTACAACTCTTAATAAGAAAGTTGGTAGTATTTAATTGTGATACAAATAATTAGACATATGGAATTTATAAATGCACACCTGGCGATTGCACCATTAAAGTTTCTGGTTTCTGATTTTAAGTACTGTAAAGACAGAAAAAGAAATGCTTGACCATTTTATCTAATTCCTCATTTTGCTACAGGTTCTGGGTTGCTAATACTTCCTGGTTTCACAATTTTCTAAAGACAACAGCTTCTAAAACAACAGATAAGAAATGATAGAGTGATTATTGAGGGATGAATGAGAACCAATGTATACTCTTTTTCTGACGTACCTTGAGTGAGTGCAGCAACTGTCATCCAGAACAGAACGATGGAATGGAAAATGGCATTGCCAATCCAGATCCAAAACACCTGAGAAGAACATGGCACACCTGTCAGCATTGTACTGCATAACACACTAATATGACAGTCCTAAAAAGTATCAGGCTTTCTTTACAAATTCCAGGAAACAGTCATGTAGGAATGTTAAGTAAATGAAAGTTCTATCAACCTTTGTAGTATCCTGAGGTTGATCTCTGTAATATCAATAGATGACAATGAATAGACAATAATAATAATAATATTGGAATGCTTTCATATTGTCATTGACTCATGTACTCAGCGGGCTCTACAATTATACAATCTAACAATATGATAGGGCAAATATCCACTAATTAATGGAGCCAATTCAATTTGGATTTTTTGACTTTAGATATGTTTTCTTAACTTGTCACAATGAGAGCTGATATCATAGGGCATAACTTCCATGGCCACGTTTCTCCTCTCTCACTGCTCTTAGAAAACTATAGTCTTACCATCACATTAAAGAGCCGTCCATTCTGTGAGTCCTTGTACAGGACTGGGTTCTTGATCATAGTCTGGGCAGAGCAGTAACGATCAAAAAGTCCCATGGCCAGCGGGGGAGCAGCAGTGAATATCTGGATATGAGCAGGAGTTAATGGTAAATTTCCAAACACCAGAGATATCTTGACCAAGAATGATATCCTTGCTTCTCCTAAAGCTCAAACTTTCAAAAAGATGAATATTTACTCACATCATTTGCCCAATTTCTTAAATATTTTTACTTCTTAAAGGAACAAAAGAGAACAAACGTAGCATAAATAAATGCATGGAAAGAAAATCTCCAAACTTTACTTTGAGAAATAATTTCGTCATAAACAAAAAATCTTTAACAATTTATTATGAGACAAATCTGTCATTCTGCATGAAGATTTTCTCTAAGTGTGCAAAATATTGAATTGTTTATATAGATTATAGTTTAGACATAATATTCTATTCAAACAAGTCTGACTTTGAACTATTTTGCTGCTGGTAAAAGAAAATTTGTGAAAAGAAATTGTGGTATGTATGATCAGACTGCAACTTGACAGCACGCATTTCATGTAACTGAAAAGCAGTACTGAATGCTTAAATGTAAATCTTAATGTGTAGTGAAAAACCAGGATGTTATTTAAATGACTGGTTTGGGATCTCCAAATTTTTTGTTGTGCGTGAATCAGTCTAATTTTTCAGAATGTTTTTTTGAAAGCCTCACGGGAGAAAAAACAACAACAACAAACTCCTGTCCGTTATCAAAGCCATGATGCAGGGAGTTGATGGCCAAGTGTACTTAGTCTTGACAAATAATTTAACTTCTTTTCAGTCATGCTCAGCAATAAAACTGGATAGACTTTGAATAATCATACAAGATTTTCTAACTGGTATATGACGTGATTTCCAGCCAACAGCAGTTTCTAACTATTTTCTGACTCAAGTACCAAATTAATTTATTACTTTTATTTTCAAACAGAACAAAAAATTTAACTTTTTTTAACCTGAAAAAAAAAAAAAAAACTGGTATAAATTTTGATATTTGAGTCGGAAAATAGTTAAAAACAACCTTAATTCAAGATCGCTCGGCGTGACTTTCCGCTCATTTGCCCTGGGTGCAAGACAAATGTCTGCATATGCTGAGATGGTCATGTGCTACAACAAATATGTGATGAATAATTTTTTCTCTGAATATATAAATAAAACTGTTGGTTTAGACAACAATAACAACCATAGAGATAATGCTTCTTTTCTTGATTTTGTTCTATGTAGGTGATTATGAACAATTTGATCAGAAAGACAATGTTTAATGACACAACAGAGATAAGAATTCATTATATAATCATTATGGCCAGTAATAAAAATGGCAAAAGTCATGCAAAATTCATTTAAAACAATAGTTTATGGTGGGTAAAAATATTTATGTACTCATACATACCACATTATAAAGACCTAACGTCCATCGTTCAAAGAAATTCTGACCTGAAAAGCCGTTCTTCATTTGGAACCAAAACTGTCACAGGAAATAATGGAGAAACAAAATATACTCTCACAACAATTTCGGTGGTCATGACTGGCGATACATTAGGATTAACTACGAGGTATACAGACAAGCTCAAATATACAAAATCACAAGTTATGACAGACAAATATGAGTGTACTACATTAACTCCAGCTTAGGACAGAGTTCAACTTTATTTCAGAGCAGCGACTTCAGACTTATACACTGCATCAGCGTCAGTAATCCAAAACAAATAATTTGCACGATTATTTCCACTGCAACACTCACTATGAGTTTGACATAACATATCTCCACTCAGAAGATTGTGTGAGTCAAATTAATCATTGTTTTCTAAATCTAACTACATAGAAAAAAAAAAATTAAAACAAAACTTGACCTATTTGTCAAGATAACTGCCCGTAAGAGGTTGAAAGGCGCACAGAGTATGTAATGTAACTCGACCCATTTGGAATTTGTGGAGTCCACAAACTTTCATTCAGTTCATTTTGGGTCAGCCAAGCGCAGATCACAACCTTATATCTGTACATGGGTGGAGACACATTTCCGTTTGAGTGAACTGGGTCAATTCAGTTCATAGTAGTGACATTCCGAGAGAGAAAATATTTGACAACATGAGTGTCACTGATATAATATTGGATGAGATTACTGCTATCTGATGGTCAAAGTAGTCCCAAAGGTCTCTTGCTATCAGGTGGTCAAAGTAGTCCCAATGGTCTATTGCTCCAGATGGTCAAAATAGTCCCAAAGGTCTATTGCTATCAGTTGGTCAAAGTAGTCCCAATGATCTATTGCTACCAGACGGTCAATGTAGTCCAAATGGTCTATTACTACCAGATGGTCAAAGTAGTCCCAATGATCTATTGCTACCAGATGGTCAAAGTAGTCCCAATGGTCCATTGCTGCAGATGGCCAAAGTAGTCCCAATGGTCTATTGCTACCAGATGGTCATAGAAGTCCCAATGATCTATTACTACCAGATGGTCAAAGTAGTCCCAATGATCTATTACTACCAGATGGTCAAAGTAGTCCCAATTGGCTATTGATACCAGACGGTCAAAGTAGTCCCAATTGGCTATTGATACCAGATGGTCAAAGTAGTCCCAATGGTCTATTACTACCAGATGGTCAAAGTAGTCCCAATGATCTATTACTACCAGATGGTCAAAGTAGTCCCATTGATCTATTACTACCAGATGGTCAAAGTAGTCCCAATGATCTATTGCTACCAGATGGTCAAAGTAGTCCCAATGGTCTACTGCTATGAGATGGTCTTGATATTAAAGCTGAATTTCCAGGGCACATGAATAAACCCTGTATCTCATCCTAACCCTAACCTTAATCCTAGCTCCAACCCTAACCTTAATCCTAGCTCCAACCCTAACCCTTAACTCTAATCTTAAACCAAACACAAACTCTAAACCCAACCATGAAGCCACTTGGCCTGGTGTGGAACTTCTCCTGTCTATAGAGTCTGGAACCTAGATTTACAATCTATATGTTTTAATCCAATGTCCTCATTTGACTGGTCAAAAATGAAAACCTGGTCGCAATAGACCACTGACTCTATTTTGAGCACCCGGCGCTAATAGCCAGTGAGTAAAAGATAATGCCCTGAAAGTTCAAGCCTAACTCTATCCTGGTCTGGACTGAAAACAATGGAAAACACAAGTGCCAGGTGAGACATAAGTGCTGGGTCATGCTGACTTCAACTGTCAAGGTGAGTGCCCTGGAACATCAGTAACACAATGAAAAACATGAAACACAAATGAAGTTGGACAAACATCGAACTGGTCTCCACTATCTAAACATCGATATATGAAAAAGAATAAATTAATCAGTGACAACAACCAGTACGATCGTCATTCTCAAGACATGGATTCCATGATGGTGAAGAATGAAATAAAAAGAAACAAATATAAAAAATTTGTTGTGGGTACTTATCTGAAAATACTACGGGAAAGATCATATCAATTTTAAATTTTAATTTAAATTCTCATGTGGCTTGGATAAAAAAAGGGTATGAAAAACCTTCTGGATCTCAACCCCATCTTTCCAGGAAAATGAACTGCTCTGACCAATTCTTCATGAAATTATCTGTGTCTAAATTCACCAATTCAATTCCTCTTCACATTCCCACACGCAAATTTTACAAGGGTATATATAAAACAATTACATGCACATGTCTACAGATCTTATCAGTTTGACAAGGCAAGGAATTCCTTCTCTGAATCTTGTTTTGAGATGGCAAAATGGCATAAACTTTTCTTTTTTTTTTTTATTAAGTCTATGACAGCTGCCAATTTGTCCTCACAGCAAATCTTAAAATGAAAGCACAATAAATAATTTAATTTTAAAGAATTGTAATCCAGCTTGAATTCAAGTCTGTAACTTGATTAATCACATCATGAAAGACAAATTTTCAAAACCTCTCTATATTGTTTTTTTACTCAAGCAAATCCTTGCATTGCTGAAAAGATCTATAGATTTTTTGTTGATATTGTTAATTCAAACTGCTGTACAAAATGAACTGTGGAAAATACTACAAATATTCTACAGTAGGCAGGCTCAGACAAGATACATCAAAAATTTCCGTGAATATTCATCAAAGATTCAAACTAACGGGGAGTGCTGACAACAATAATACACAAATGGCTACAAATTGTATGGGCGCCTGGCAGCACGCAGGGCCACATACCACGTTGTACAATCCCAGCGACCATTTCTCAAACAGGGCCTGGCCTGAGAAGCCGTTTTCTACTGTAAACCAAAACTGAAAGGAAAGGGAGTCACAAATTGAATAAGCCATTGGCAAATATGAAATGATGAGGCTGAACGGTGATCGTCACTTGGGTCCCGACCAGCTGAAAATGATGTGATGTTTAGTGTGCAATTTACAAAAAATATTTGTTTTGTTTAAACATCAGTTCTGGGTGAGATCTGGAATTTGGAATATTTGTGATTTCTTTTAAATGTAATGCACACTTTGCATTCAAACTATGAGCATAAATATTCAAAATATAATTGTAACGTGAACCATTTATTAAATTTTTGGTCTGTACATGACATGCATAAACTAATGCGACAGTTCATTATTAAATCTCTTTCAACTATGAAGTGTTTCCATAATCAAACAACAGACCTGTGATAGCAGCACTGTGTGATCCATTTATTTCAACATTAATTCAGTAATTTACAAAAGAAGAATGTTCCATATTTTACTGTTCATAAATCTCCTGACAAAAACCGAACGTCAAATGTATGATCAGATAGTTTATGGAGTATCAGTATTGAACAGTTTCCCTGCTGAGAGCTAAACAAGTAGTCTGAGAGATGTGCATACATGTATTAATATGCCAGCCTAACTGATAGCTGCAAAATGTCCACCCATACTTAATCTTCCCAACTTCATCCCACCAACTGGATTGTCTTGAGCTGCCATGACAAAATCTGTATGTTTATGCTGGCTATCATTCTGTAGCTATGCGTCTGAAAAGTCATTTGGCCTTATTCCTGACGAGCAAAGAGTAACAAAATCTTCAGTCTGATTCAGATTTTCCATATCTTGTTGGTAATAGATGGAATATGCTATGAACATTTTCATAGACAGTCAAAGATAAGTCAACATTCAGACTTTACAAGTGATCTATTCCAATCTCTATACCTTTAGAATTCTTACAACTGATTCCAAAATAAAACTTTTTATCTGCATCTCTTTGTGATGAAGAACGAATGATGCAACCCAAATTTCTGACATTGACTTCCTGCTCTTGCTTAAATTATCCTGTCTCCTCTATACTGTATTGGAAATTTGACATACAACTGTGGACAGCAGTGCAGCATATATATATATGAACTATGTATTAAATATGGTGATCATTCTCAGCCAGTAAGAAAAGGACCAATGAGGTCCACATTATCAAAGGATGTTGAAATTTATTTCTGAAATTTCTTCCACTCTGTATTCACAAAGTTAACCCTTTGAACCCTGGTCACCAAAACCTAAAAAAACCCTGTCTCTGGCCTCCTGGGTTGAGAATGCACATTTCCAGTATTACCTCATTCAAGTGACAATAACACAAACACTATTGACGATATGGCAAAGACAGTTGAAAGAGATATTATACAAATGTTTTTATCACCTTCAGTGCCAGCATTCTACTTTGTTATGACTTCTTACCAGTGGCTGCATAGGACTGGGGTAAATAGGTCAGCCTGGTGGACCAGGATGTGGAGAATTTGACACTGGAAAATCTGCCCGGATTACCGGGCTGTAGGGTTCAATGGGTTAAGTTTGGAGAGGTGGGAAGTGTCGTTTCCTCACCGTCAACACTGGAAACACAGCCTAACATTTTGGAAAGAGGATGATTAATCCCGGAGCTCAACATCAAGAACCTGATTCTTGGGTCGGCTCAGGTACTGAGGCAAATAACTCTATCGTTTTAGTTGTACAACCAATGTAGAAGATTCGTCGCATAGAAACTACAAGGCCTGCTGCTAAGGGCACATGCCCACAGCTGGGACTGGTAACAAAGCATTTGGAACCAGATAATTAGACTGTTCTTTACTTTGTATGCAGCCACGTAATGATCTCAACCTTGCTTTTTTCGGACTGGAAACACTGGACTTTAAAAAGTAGCTGGAAGTACTTTTGATTTTTCATGTATTTTTGCATACAGACTCACCTATCCTGTCACTATATCGTTCTTTTGAAAAGTATTTCCAAACTACGCTCATGAGTATGTTCCAGTTACTACCAACTGCTAAATGCACACCAAATCTGTTGGGCCTCAGGACCACATGTTGTGTGAATTTTAACTGACGTAATCAGAATGAGCTGTCCCCCTTACCTGAATGACATAAAGACAGATATTCTTGTAGAAGCTGTACAAAATGAGTTTACAAATGCGGCTGTAACTCCAGGCACCGTGGACTAGTAACAGTTTTTGGAGAAAGCGGAACTGGGGACATAATGAGAGCACTTTCATTCAGATATAGTCAAACATAGTGTTAGCAGGTAAATTGAGAAACATTAATAAAAACTGTGGGCCTATTGTAACCTTTGCAAGGCTATACACTTCTCAGAAAAACTGTCTGCTAAAGTTCTTGTTGTAAACCTGAGATTTCCACTCAATCCATCTTTGAAACAAGTTCATCATTTCATAGCATGAACACATAATCTTTCTATTGCCAATTTCCTACATATCTCATCCATGTGATATGATATTCAGTATTTAACATTTAACTGATTGCTACAGTTTGAGGAAGGACTTACAATAGTGAGAAATGACCTCTGGTCAAGAGGTAATGTAATTATGAACAAATCCAAATACATAATCACACAGATACAAAGAATAACAACAACAACAACACTTCCAAAGCTCAGTTGCTTTTTTCCAATTTTAATGGGTTGTAAAAAAAGACATTTGTAAAAGTGCTAAAAAGCTCAGTACAGAGGTATTCATTAGTTTGGCAAATGCTCAGGGGTCAGAGGTAACAAATTACAGTAATCATGAGTTAAATACTGCTAGGACAACTGGACGAGTGAATAAGGACAGAGCAGGAGGCTAAGCCACAGGATGACTTACCTGAGCTATAGAATAATCTGAAGCACAAGCTGCTTGCATGCCTTCCTCTCCGCTGATGCCGATACCAACATGGGCAGCCTGCAAAGTTATATCACAAGGCAACCACTTGGAACACTGGATTGTCAAACTTAGGTATCTGAATCTGAGATTCTTTTTGCAAAAACAGCTCAAGTAATCATACTGTAACAAGTGATCACATGTGACAGCCATAAAGTGAACTCATAGATTAGTATCCCAAGTTTCCATTAGACTGACAGAAAGGCTAAATACTATCTATAAAAAAAAAACAAAAAAAACTGATCCTAAAATGATCCATTAGAAAATGTTTGGACATTTTTTTTCTAGCAGTTTGCTTGTGTACTTTTAAGACATTGTGGAATTTGCTTATGAGTAATCTAACACATACATTTGTTTTACAGCCGTCATTTTATATGACCTTACTGAAGAAGTATTGGATTTGATAGAATTAGCTAGTTATTTTCTCACTGAAAGTTTAACACAGTGGATATCATGACTAGATATATGAGATAACTGTAAGAGTATGATGAAAAGACACAAACCTGAATCATTCCCACATCGTTGGCTCCGTCCCCAATAGCCAGAGTGATGGCTTTCTGAGAGACTTTGACCAACTCAACCAGCTCAGCTTTCTGCAGGGGAGACACTCTGGACAGGTGGAAATACAAACAACAGCACCTGGGATTTACTACCCATTGAGTAAACAACATTATCTACATGCAATGACAGCTGTCACAGATTTCTATCATCTACTAATAAAAAGACATCAGCAAATATTTTCATGGAGTTTAAGTTACTGACATAGCAAAGAAAATGAATTACAAGAAAAACTCCACAGTATATCTCTGAACAGAAAAATAAACATCCCATTCTCATAAATACATAAACACAAAGTGATTTTGAACAAAAAATAATTCTCTCTGCAATCAGAAAATATGAACAGATATAAAAATTTGAAAAAACCTGCCTAAATCAAAACTAGTGAAAGCAAATAATATCACATGCAGATTTGCTCAAAGTAAAAATTCTGTCTCACCGACAACAGATGACCGCCCTACAGCTGAGTGCTATGTCCAGAAAATCTTGCCTACAGTCACAGGTTAGTGCGTATTTCAATGACTGTCGAAGAAACAACACAAGAAAACATTAAATCAGAAAAAAAAAATGAGATTCCAACAGTTTTCTTGGAGACTGTTGAATAAATTCTAAACAGATGGGGAAAGATTTTGCATCTGAAAATGAGAAAGCCAGTATGTGTTCTTGTGAATCCACATAGGTCATGAGCAGAAAGTGTAACAGAAAATGTTTAACTTACAAGCATTTTTCCTTTCTCGTCTGTTCCATCATTTCCTTGCTAGTTAGCAAATTTACCTAAACTTACACAAACGTGTTGGTGAACAGATACAGTAGAAAGATGGGCAGAGAGAAAAAATAGCTGATTAAAATTTTATGATTTCCTGTGAGAAACTAAGTCAAAGTTGGGGTTTTTAAGGGATCTTCAAAAAAAAAAAAGAAAATTCCACAAGTTTCTCAGAAAATCTGGCTACCTAAGAATTTTGTTATGCATTTATCTATAAAGCAGAGAGTTTAAAGTGAGTATGTTTTCATGGGATGAAGCACTACAAAATTGTATTTTTTAAAAAACCTTTCATACAAACTCAAGAACTCTGGTATTAGACAAGACCTCACCTGGCCATCAATGACAAATCCTACATAGTTCTCTTTTCCTAGCAGATCTCCAAACTGTGTCTTGTGCCGTACCAGGGCGTCCCTAGTGTTCTGTGGGACATAAACATAGGCTAGGTCACAGTTATGTCACTCTCAGTAACTGAAAGTATCTCTGTTCACAACTTCTTGCTGTGCTCATCTAGCCAAGTATATGGTTCTAAGTTCCAGCCAGGACTCTGATCCAGTATATACACACATAAGCCATCAGTTCAGACTTTTGTATTTTTCTACGACATATAATTTGTATTGTTTCTGAGAGATGCTAGTGGTTGTTTTTAACCATCTTTACAATTAGTAACTCTTTTTAACTACTTTTTTTTTCTAATGAAAACAGCTAAAGGTTATGATTTTGTCACTCATTTCAGATTGACTTTTGATAGTAATTCAAACTGCCACAGTTCACGTTTAAAATTGCTCTGGTACAGCCATGGAAAAGCCTTGGGCATGGAAAGAGTTCACCAGTTCCTTATGGAGTACAGAGAGACACTGGAATATCCCAGGACCCAGGCCTAAAGTTGGGCAGAGAAACATCACTGCTATGTCTAGAAGTGATTACCTGTTGGTATTGATGTTTTTGTGAAATGTAGGGACATTTCAAACATAAATTGACAGTTATAATGTCTCATAAATCTTGTTTGGTCAAGGCATATGTCGTGAAAGGGTTCACACCAAAAATGCTGTTGCTTGGCTAGTTCTAAATATCAGCAAAGTCAAAAAACCTTGTCATTTTGAGAAACTGAAACTAAAGTTTGTTTAGGAATTGTAACAATTTCCAATGGTCCATTCTACAAATGTATCCCCAATCCTGGTTCAATCACTTTTTGAAATGTGAAATTTTTGAAATGTGAAACTTTTTGAAAATGAATTTTTGAGACGTGAAACTTCTTGAAAATGTGATTTTGAAAATCACTTTTCTGATTCATAAATTCTTTTCAGTGTTTATTAGACAACATGAAATAGGATCTAAGCGGCAAAAATGTGTAGAAATATTTGTCAGATATTCACATTAGCTCTTCATTGTGCATTTAGGTGAATTAATGGGCAGAATAGCCAGGAGAAAAATTGAGTTTTCTTGGTTATGTTTGTCGACACCCTAATGGAGGAAAAAAGGAGGAGAGGTTGATCAAGAACAGGATACATGGACAATATGGTGAACTGGATGGGCTTAAACACAATTCGCATCTTCAGATGTCTGGAAGATCTCGAGGCGTGGAGGAGAACTATGGAGACAGTGCAAGCAGCACTCCCACAAGGACGACGCAAGATAATGTATTGTAGTCAATTCTGAGCAAATTTCCACTTACATCTAATGATTCCTCATTAACAATGATCAGATCCATGCCCTGGTTCAGGAGCTTGCAGGAATAGCCTGGAATAGATCAGAGTACACAAACTGAATGAATTTCAATGCTGATAACCGTAACAATTTAACAACAATTTTGCAGTTGTGGCAGGAAAAAAAAAAACCACTGCCAATATGATGTCGACTAAACTAAAAAGGCTAAGAAGTCAAAATACTGAAAGTAGCAAGATAATCGTCCGCAGATGGCTGAAGACGGATTGGAATGTAATCATAATATTGTACATAGTTTCTACTCCTTCTGTGAATATTACCCCTATCTCAGAGGAACATGTCTACAGATACTAATAGTTATAAAGAAATGTCACAGTTGTTTGAGGATCATAAAATACTTCACTAGCATATGATCTGCTGTATGTTTGTGTTGATGCCGTTTGTGGCTGACAAGTACTGAACACTGATGAAGTGAAATAAAAAATGGTTTTGGAAAATACATATACCTATGACCTACATACCCAAAATATGATAAAAACAACAGCAAACAAAGAAATTCCTTATGCAGTCCATATCTTGTAATTTCATGGGCATTCCATTCTCACTGAGATCAGAATGAGGATTTTTTTTTTTTTTTTCGCTCTGATGAAAAACTATCATACTTGAGCATATAATTTAGTATTTATTTACATCTACATTCACGTAGAGTAAGTTGCTGGTTGATTTGAAGATTAGAGGTTGCATTTTTTTTTTTTAGTGAGTTAACAGTCTCGTGGCTCCTTGAATAGGGAAGTGTGATGTCGAGTCCTTGAATAAGAGCAAATATATTTTATATTTAATGTGTGCGTTACAAATTTCAAAGAACTTTTGGCAGTGAAACATTGGACGAAGAGTAGATGGAGATACTCTGTCCAGGCAAAATTTCCAAATTCTAGATTTCTACTACAAAAACTTCTTCTCACTAAAACAATTCAGGTACTTTCAAGGCTGAGATAATCCACTTTCCTAACTTGGATGACTACATGCATAATCAAAAATATATTCAAATAAAAACACAAAAAAAGACAAAAGAAAAAAATGCTGTTTATTGCTAGTCTCTTTCTCGATGTTTTTGTTCTATATACGTCTTTCAACCTCCTGATGGAGGTTATCTCGATTTCTCGATGTTGGCTCAATTCTGTAACATATACGGAGCTTATATAAAACTGCCAGCACTCATCATCATCATTATACCAACATCCTGTGACTGCTCGACAGACAAGCTTTCTGCTCACCAATATTGATTGCCGTCTCCTGCTTGTCACCAGTCAGCACCCAGATCTTGATGTCAGCTTTGGCCAGCGTGTCAATAGTCTCGGGAACTCCCTGCCATTGGAGGTCACAGACACCAGGTATGAAGAGGTGCATGAGATAGCAGAGACCAAGAAAAGCTCATCAATTCATAATCATTTGCTTTATTCAGAGTGTCTTTTCTTCCATTCATTATACAGAAAGAAAAGAAAATACAAAGACTCAGGGAAAGAACAACTGATGTCCTCTTCTCTTCGGTAATAACTTTAAAATTACACATTACAGTCCAAGGTTCTAGTCCTTATCTTCCACTATCCCACTAAAAAAATATCAGAAGAAAACAGTCACTCTTGTTCAGCGCAATGGTTTAAATCAATAACTCCAACAAAAAAATAGCAGAGAAGTCTTTAAAAATGTAATCTCAGTTTTCTCTCAGCATAAAAGCTGGACATTTGTGGTTGTTCCCTCTTGATCTTCATATCATGGATGTACATAAAAACTAGAGAGAGACAGCAGAATGACATCTGTGTGAAATATGACAGCCAAGAGGAAATTAAGTAATTCTCATTTGCTATCCTCTGTGAAAAAAAACAAAAAAACTGTTGTCTCACGTTAATCAACATGTAAATAGATGGCTTCACAGGTGTGCTGGAAATGAGGACAGGGACACCACGTATAATGCCAGGTATGAGATGTTGGAGAAGACTGACAGTTCAAGTCCATTAAGTAACCTTCTACATAGCATTTTTCCTCTCATTCACTAGGGTGGACAGACAGATCGAAGAGGCTGTGACCAACGATCATGATCTTTTCTCCACCTAAAAGAAGGTTACATGTCTCTTGGTCAGTCGAAATGAGACGTAAGTCGCAGGGCTAGAACTGAGAAATCTGAGCTTTGAAAAGTGATGAGTGGGGCCTGACATCAAATTTTTTTTAATTCCAGAAATTGAAAGTACATTCATCTCTGAAAAAGACAGTGTCGGTCTTACCTTCTATTTATGAATATTATTTCATTACTATCAGGTTTTTGGGAGGTAAATATGGAGATTTATGCATTCGACTGTTCATTTAAACTCGATTTTCTCAGAATTTCAGTCACTCCTGGGGATCCCTCACTGTCTCTTTTAACTGCCCTATCTCTGGCTAGAATAAAGCTAGCTCAAAACTTTCTAACACTTGAAAGGGTATGAAATAAACTTTCAAATATTACCAAAACCCCATGGGTGAAAAAATTGACATATATGTCTTATTCTGACTGGCTGCCGGACATATATTTTGTTTTCTTTGTATCCTGAATCATATAGTTCAAGATTTGTTAAAAGATAAAAATGAGATAATTACAAACCTCCGTGAGGGAGAGACGGAAAACCTCAATCTGAAAACAGCTCAAAGTGATGATACGAAAAGGTCACGACCTACCATCACACTGTGGTATATGGGTGAATCAGACAGTATCTTTACAGCAACACTAGCTTTCTATCTCAGACCAAGGGGTGTTGAGTAGGCTATGTCTCCATATAATACTGATGCCATGGTAGGGCAAATTTAAAAGTTTGTCTCTCGTAAAATAACATGTTCCCAAAACAACCAACAAACCTTCGACAACACAGGCAAGAATTTTCAAATGTGTACAGTTAATAGGTATGGAGAAACTCACATCTTGTAGTCGATCTTCAATAGCAGTAGCTCCCAAAAGTTGTAGATCCTGGAAATAACAAGAAAATGTTTAAAAATTGTAGTAGTATTTAAACAAACCACAAAACAAAAACTATAGTTTTTTTTTTTTTTTCTTTCCTGAAAATGGCAAAAAAAGCAAAGAACATTTTGAGAGTGAAACAAAAATAAGAAATGAAAAAGACAGGATTCTCTTGTGAAAGAATTTAACTACTAGGTTCGAAAGCATTTTACTACTAGGTTTTATTGCTATATGTACAAATTTTTGACGTTCGATGCCTTTGTCAGGTTCTTGACTGATGTCTGTGGAGAAATTTCTGTCTTACATGTGTAGGGCCAAGAGTGGGGAGGAAACTGGTGATGTGAGGAGGTATCGCTGCCTGTGTGTGCAGGTAAAGGTATGAAACACTCAGGGAGACGTGGTGGTTATGATTAGTAGTCGCTCATGTGAAGATCAGGTGACTGAGTTCGTTGGTCTCTGAGTTCTGAGTTCAGTGATGGTTACTTGAGCCAAGTTTCATGATGACTGAGCAATATTTAGTGATTCTGATATAATCTGCGTATACAAATGAAATGGCCGCTTTTGGGATGCAAAGCCAAGAAGGATAGCTGGGAGTGAGTTAAGTTGTGTGCTGGTATTCTTGGCTGGGATAGTGTCACCTGTGGCAGTAACAATCTCCACAGGACAAGAAGTGAGAGTTATGATAAAAAATAAAAATATGCAAGTAATTCTGACTCCAGAATACATGTCCAGAAAACCTTTAATAAGAGGCCATTGTGAATAGTCCTATAATTCAATTTGTACCAGATATAAGAGGTATTGAGCAAGCAGTGTAAAGGTGAACAAGATCAGTTTATTGATTGAAAGGCTGATTACTAAACCATTTTAAAAAACTACAACAGTGAGAATAGAACATCTTCTTCATACCATAATTTTCAAAAATTTTTCATAGTGAATATTTCGAGCAAATGGTGTAGAGGTCCTTTTTCTTCTTCTGTACACCGTTTATTTAACCCTTTGAACCCTGATCCCCTGAGCCTCTCCTTCCCCATTCCCCTGGGATTCTGACAAAAGAAGTCTTTTTTTTTCACGCTATCAATAAAGTGCATAAAACTGACTAGCATTGGTGTTATCTGGATCTCCTAGGAAGTCTGCATTAAATGTATTTACAGGATTCGAACCATCTAAAAACTCGTTGGAAGGGCCACTCCTTCTTTCCTGTGGTCAGGGTTAGGGAATAAGGATCTAAGAATCTCATCAGTTTCACTATCACTTTCAAAATTGTAATCAGTTTCACTTTCTACCTTACTGTCAGGATAATCCTGATCAAAATCGACTCTGCCATCATCTGAATCATTTTGCAAGAGATCTACAACTTGATCCGATGCTAGTTTTCACTTAGATACACTTTTTTGGATTTTCCGAATTCTTTTCTTGGTTCGGTGGACTTGATACTAAATCCCTTATGCCTTTAGACCCTGATTTGATAACAGCTTTTGATGCTAGCGAAGCTGGTGGTGACACGGACCTTAGAAGAGTGGTGACTATTGATGAAGCCCTAATGGCTTCACCAAAATACCCCCAAACAGGTGGTGAAGATTTAGATTGGATTGAGATGAGACTGGCCGATGCCATTTTATTATATGCTGAAGCTCTAAATGAAAATGGCAATGCCGCAGCTGCACTGACCGAGTTGAATAAAATCAGAACTAGAGCGGGCTTGGCAAATTCAACCGCAGCTACACAAGCGGAGGTTAGACAGGCAATTCAGGATGAAAGAAGGTTGGAGTTGGCTTTTGAAGGGCATAGATGGTTTGATTTGGTAAGAACGGGCACTGTAGATGCCGAAATGGAACAAACAATTAACCCCAATTACTATTTATTTCCCGTTCCAATTTCAGAGATTCTCGCTACTGGTGGGGTAATCACACAGAATCCGGGGTACTAGAAACAGATAATTATTATTAAATAGTATTTAATTCGCTCCAAGTTAAGTTTATTGGAAAAAAGTATTTGAGTTAGTTTAGTTAAGCTCAGGGCTGTTGGTTCTATGCTTAGTCAACAGCCCTTTTTCAAGTAAAAAAAGACCTTAAACCCCCAGATTAGTTGATAATATTTTTTAAATTTAACAAACCAATCTGGTTAACCAATCTGGTTTAAATTTATGGTTATGAAAATAGAAGTGCTGACAAAGAGTGAAAATAATGGTATCCAAAACAATATCATATCTAAGCTGAGAGATTATATTGAATATAAAAATCTTGAGCCAGGGGATAAGCTTCCTTCCGAAAGGATGTTATCTGAAAAATTTGAAGTAAGCCGGAACAATATCAGGGAGGCCATTCAGAAACTAGAGTTCTTTGGAATCTTAAAATCACGTCCGCAAAGCGGAACTTTTATTGCAAATATTGGTAGGGTGGCCATGAGCGGAATGTTGGATGATATTTTGAGGTTGGAAGACCCATCATTCAAATGCCTTGTGGAAACAAGGATTTTATTGGAATTGAAAACAGTACGGCTAGCTTCTTTGAGAAGGACTGAAGAAGACCTAATTAAAATGGAAGAGGCCTTGGACGCATACAAGACAAAAGTGTTGAATGGCGAGGAAGCAGTAGAGGAAGATTTATTGTTTCACTGGGCAATTGCAAAAGCAAGCAAGAATAGCACTATGAATACTTTCATGCTGATTATTACTCCTGAGATAATCACAAATTTTGAAAAATACCATGTTTGTGATTCCAGTCTCTCTTTTAAGGGAATTCAAGAGCACCAAGATATTTATGAAGCTATAAAAGAGCAAGACCCTAAAAAAGCTAAAGAAAAAATGAAGAAGCACTTTAGTGTGCTGTATCAATATTGCTACCATACGTAGTTATAAGTAATTAAGTAAAAACAAAATTGCACGCTTTTGTTTTTACTGTTTTGAAACAATTGGAGGGAAGAAAAAGGATTTTAGGCCATTACCTTGAGTTCATATTTTCTTGTTTTTCGCCCAAATAGTAAATAGAAATAATGAAATTAAAAGGATTAAGGTGGTGGATCATTGGGCTTGTCTGCCTTGCAACAATTATCAATTACATAGATAGGTCTGCTCTCGGAATCATGTGGCCGGAAATGAGTAAAGATTTGGGTCTAACAGAAGAGGATTACGCTTTGGTTATAAACATCTTCACGATAACATACGCTGCGGGAAAATTCATTTCTGGAAAAATCTACGATAAAGTTGGTACCAAAATAGGGTTCGTACTTTCTATCTTCTTTTGGTCTTTGGCCTCGGGACTGCACTTTTTTGCCAAAGGCGCAGCCTCATTTGGCATTTTTAGAGGACTCTTAGGTGTTGCTGAAGCAGGTAATTGGCCCGGGGCTGTAAAGAACAATGCCGAATGGTTCCCCATACAGGAGCGTGCATTGGCACAAGGTATCTTTAACGCAGGGGCAGGAAT